>LN483432.1:0-200179 GCA_900002565.1 Culicoides sonorensis
AAAAAAAATACAAATACAAGATTTAGATGTTTGTTCGAATAAGCAGAAAATTTGATTTGAACTATAAATATCCATAAGTAATATTGACTGGGATATATGTTATTAGTCTAATAAATGTTTCATTCCTTACTTAAACTTGATTGAACAAACGCAATCATTTTAAAATATTATCCTTTTTTATGTTATTTGAAAAACGATTTAACTTTAAATTTAAATTTTTTATCCATTTATTAAGTCATAAAATTTGTTTGCTGAATGACTTTAAAATTCAAAATTAACTTACTTAATTTTTGATATGAATCGTATAGAATAAAAAGGGAGAAGTGTATCATTTCCGAATCAAATTAAATGCTTTAAATAAATAATAGTTTTCAATTCAATTTTAATAGTTTCTTTTTCTGAACTGAACCATGTTAAGGGAGGTTCTTACTTTGATTTTCGTTGCTCCACTAAATATGGTCTCTTCAGATATGATGATAAATGGGTATGGTCAATGGAGTCCAGAGCATTATAAATTTCAGAAAATCGAAATTTTTTATGAAATTTAAAATTATTGAAGAAACTTCGTTATGAATGTCATCTATGCCACTATCATAACTTCTTAATCAAATAAGGAGTTAGGACACAAAAAACTTTAATATCAATCTTGAAAAGATGTAATTATCTTACTCTGAATGAAGAAATATATGTTTGTATCAAAGTACCAAATCATCATCTTCCTGCCTCCTTTTTCCGTTACACCAATAATGACTAAGTGTGAAATATATTTATTATTATTACGTCATCTCACCTAAAATAAAACAATAGATTCCGTATTATGTTATTAAGTGAAAAACACAATGAAATTGAAAATCTGATGATAATAAAAAGGGAGGGTGGTGTTACAATCATGAAGGAAAATATACAACAAGAAGATTGAGTATATTCATTTCATCATTGTCTTGTTTACGTCTGAATTGGATTTATTTTTACGTGTTTTATGAGCAAATCATCACAAATCCATTGTTTTTCCATGTAAACTGATTTTCATCTTTCCCCCAAAAAATTTTTACTGGGTGTTAAACAAACAATTTGTGATTTCCATGATACACATCATCAAAAAATCAACCATTAAAAGGGAGTAAATAAACAATATTAAATGAAAATCAAAAGAGATTATCACATCAAATATTACATTTTATTATGAGATTTTTCCATTTTAAATTTTACAGTCAGAAAAAAGGGAAGTTATAAAATTTGATATTTTATGGATATTTGAGCATGGTATTACGAAAATTCGCTTAACTGTTTCACAATTTAATTTAGATACATCATTTATCTTCATTAAGGTTTGATTGGTGTATTTAAAATAAAATAAAAAGATTGAAAGGAAATCAATTTGCTTTTTTTGAAAAATTTCCAACACTATCCAAGCAATATCGAATTGTGATAAGGTCATAAAATCAATTTAAAATTTTATTTTGAAGGATTTTTGAAAGTTTTTATTCAATTATCACATCAACCCAATTATGTCCCTCCAAAGTTTTGATATTAAAATCAAATTTTGGCATCCATTTCACATTTAATCGATAAAAGTAATAAAATTCCATTAATATACCTTTTTCGTCTATAAACAGGCGCCACTTTTCATGGTAACTACAATAGAATTACACAGAAATGTACAATAAAAGGTAGAAAAATAGTTAAAGTCATTCATGAAAAAAAACTTGCTAAGCGAATGTTACTCGGCACATACAGACATATTTAATCGATATGATATGGAAAACTTCTACACATGTTAGAGAGGGATAATTTTTGTAATATAAAGTTTATTTTCCATTAGTAACGATTTAAATTTCGATGACCATTTCTGTGGAGTTTTTGATGACCAAAAAAATCAAAGTTTAAAGGATGAGTAATTGGAATTTACAGTCAACGCTAATGAAAATCTAGTTTTTGTTCAAAAACAACCCTCACTATTCGAATCTATTCAAATTTTATGAATGACTTAAATTTAGTTTATGATTTTCATAAGTAGCTGTGTGCAATTGCATGCGAATTACATGGAAACCCGATTCAACGCTTTTCTATACACACTATCAAAAATTTATAATAAAATGAAATTGAACGTGAAAATATTTTGTCAGAGAGCGCTTAGCATTAGGATTGTTTAGACTTGATTTGTTTATTTTTTTTAAAGCTCCGAATAGTGTCAGTATCTTGCTTTTATTTGTATCAAGGTGTGAACGGTTGTAGATACAAAGTAGGAATGAAAAAAATATTGTAACGCAATTTTTTTTCACTGTTAAATTTAAATATTTTTAGAATTATTGAAACGAGCCGGCAGTTATAACTTGTAGCCTTGACAGTCTGGAAACACAAATATAAGACACGAACTATGTAATCACTGGATTTTTTTTATAAAATATTTTGATAAACTGAATAACAATTGAATGTCAAAGTGCAAAGAAATTGAAAATGAATTTTACAACAAAAACTGGATTAATAGCGAGTCCAAGAAAACAAGTATATCGATATACAAAGGTAATTTTAACTTTTTTCACAAAATTAGGCAAAAATACTAAATAATATTATTTTTTAGTCATTCGATCCACTTTCGTTGGCTCCTTGTGCAATCACTAAACAAGTCTCTTTCTCATTGAGACCATTTGGAGGCTTATTCAATCCTTATTCAAAGGGATGTTCAGTACTTTGCAATCATCCGGCTTCGGTTGAAGTCAAAAGTGTGGTTAAAAAGGCTAAAGATGCATGGGTATGAAATTTTTATTTAAAAATTCTCCTAAAACTGATTTTCAAATAATTCAAGATCTGTGATGGTCGTGCAATATCCTTAAGATCAGGTGCCTCATCAAGACGCGATAAACATCATGATGGATTAGACTCAGATTTACCAGAACATGTACCAGAAGAATTTTTCAGACGATACACAGACACAGACAGTCGTCCATTGACTCCAACACCTACAAGTAAGAAAAGTTTTTTTTTAGTTCAGAGACCCGTCAAATTCGTTGAAAAGTTTTTGATAGGTTTTGATTTGCAATTGTGCTATATGTGATTTTAACAGTGCAAACTATTAGATAGCTTCAATTATGTTATCTACATCCAATTTCATTGCTGATATCAAAATTAATTTTAAAATTTAATCGACTCTGCATATTCATATGAATTTAAAATATAAATGAAAATTATTATTTAATTTTAAAGTTTTTTGATTGACGTAGCATATAAAACACTTTTGACATAAATATTATGATGAATATTGAAATTTTATGAATGAAACTACCACATAGATGTTGTATTATGACTCTCAATATAGTTCAAAACATGGAAATTAATGTTGATAATTATAATTCATAAACTTTTACTATATCGTGCTATGTATATTTTTACATTTCAGTGGTTAGTGGTAAAACTAGGACTAACCAAGGTGCCAATTCAACATTTAATAGACGATGTGTAACTCCAGAACCTGTGTCTAGTCACGTTAAAGAACGAAAACAGCTTATTTTGGATTTGAGGTTCAATTACCTTTAATATAATTTTATGTCATTGATAATTTAAATTAATTTCATAGACGAAGTCATTCTCAGGATGTCTTTGCCGTTTCTGATTTATCGCCCACACAGCTTCAAGACACTTTTGGTGCATGGACTCAACAAGAAGAGACCCGAATTCACACAGTAGAAGAGCATCCAGATGAGAATGAAAGTGAACCACCTGCACCTTATGATCGTTTTTCTCATACACCATCTTCAGCTCACTTACGCACAAATAACATCGTTTCTGATCAAGTAGATGAGGCATCACAAAAAGTTGAACAAATCTGCATAAACGAGTTGGATGACCCAGACGATGAAGATAATCCAAGAAGACGGGGTAAAAAGCGTAAAAAGTCATCTAAACCAGTAACGACACACACATTTCAAGCAAGTCAAGATCCAGAAACACATATCACAACTTTGGCACCAGATGACACGCCAAACGCTTCAGCAAGGGCTTCTTTTTCACTTCCATTTAACTCAGGTTCCATGCAATTGTTGAATAATATGCAAAGAGCCACTTTTGAAATTGTGGAAGAAGATAATTCAGAGTTCTTTTTGGATGAGCAATCACTCAAATTGTTGAGACGTGGCTTGAATATCGATCTCGTTGAAGAAGTTTTCGATCGCTATGTGAGTGTAGTAAATTTTTAACTGAATCTTAATTAATAATTTAATTTTTCATAGAAACATCGTGCTATGAAAGAAGCATTGAGACTAACTGCACCAGGCAAGATCGAAAGCGAGGCAGTGAAGGAATTGAGGGAACAGTTACAGTTACCAGAAGTGGATCACGAGAAATGGATGGAATTACCACGAAAATATACAAGGGCTTCAGCAAGATTTGGTCTCCCAATGGATACAAGAGAATTATCAAGTAAGAAATTTCCATTCAAAAAAAGTAAATTTTTAATATCATAATTTTTTTTTTAGAATTGACTCCCCTTCAATACCTAAGCAAGCACGTGTCAGTTTTGAGTGATCGCAAACAACTGTATCATCGTATTTTTGTCAGAAATCTTTCGACTCAAACGGATAGACAAAAATCAGGATCTGACAGTGAAGATGACGATGATTATCGTGAATCTGATGCAAAAGAAAAAGCTGAGCTAGTTCGAACATTATCATATTCTGTTCTAAACAAGGCAATGCATGAAGTACTTGGATTCCATGGAAAACCAGATAAAATTTCCAAAATACGAGATTTACTTGGACTCACTGGCGATGTAAATGGAAATGAAATTCCAATTGATTTCAGGACTTGGTGCGGTATTGTTGCATTTTCAGAAAGGTATTTAACTGATTTAGATAAGGACTTGGATCCATGTAATGAGGTAAGAAAAAATTATTGAATTGTAGGCCAACAATTTAATCATCTTAAATTTTCCAGATTGAAATTGCTGACTTTGAGTCACTCGATCGACGTATAAAGAATGTTGAAGGTAATGAAAAGTTAATCAATGTACTTTATATAATCAAAAATAATTGAAATCATTACATCACAAAATAATTGTTTAATACAATAATAAATATTACAATAACAAATTGTGAAAATTTAAAAATAATCTACAAATTATTTCAGTACAGTAAGAAAAAAATATTTAATTCTCTTTTAATTCTTATTGAATTCAAATTAAATAACGAGAAAAATAGCTTTGTTTTAGGCAGCTGCTGCTTCAAGTTCTTTTTCAACAATTTTTCTGTATTCATCAAATCCTCCATCAATGCTTCGGACAGTACCTTCACCACAAATCCATAGTTCTTTGCAAACCATTCGAATCAATCGTTCGTCGTGAGAAACAAGAATCACACCACCTTTATATGCATTGATCGCATGTCCTAAGGCTTCAATTGTCCTATGAAAAAAAATTAAATTAAACTTCAACTGTTATTTAAATTAACTTTTCAATACTCACTCAATATCTAAATGATTTGTAGGTTCATCAAGTACAAGGAAATTTGGTTGTTGCATACACATTTTTGCGAAAGCCACTCTGCTTTTTTGTCCTCCTGACAGACTTGCTACAACCTGTAAGGCCAAATCACCTGACACTCCAAAACTTCCAAGTTGTCTTCGATATTCTTCCACAGTTTTTCCAGGGAATTCACTTTGCAGCAATTCAACACTATTCACATTCATATCCAATGAATCAACATGATGCTGAGCAAAATATGCCATTCGCAGTGCTCGATGAGTCGTCATAAGGCCACTTGTTGGTTCAAGCATTCCCATTACAATTTTTAACAATGTCGTTTTACCAGCACCATTTTCTCCCACAATACAAATTCTCGACTCTAGATTAGCTGACAAATTCACAATATTAAATATCGTCTTAGTGTCATTATATTTGAATCCAACTTCATTTAGTTGAAGCATTGTCGCATTAATTGGCTCCACTTCAGGGAATTTCAATGTAACTTCAACCTCTTTTTCAACCGGTTTCAGTTCTGGTAATTTTTCTAACATCTTAATTTTACTTTGAACACTTGCGGCACGATTGGCATTGTATCTAAAACGATCAATGAATTCTTGGACATGTTGTCGATGAGCAAGTTGAGCTTCGTATTCTCGACGTTGTGATTTATGTTTTTCTGTTTTAGTTTTTTCAAATTGCTCGTAATTTCCTTTGTATGTTTCAATTCTTTGTGAGTGAAGATACAAAATGTCAGTGGGAACGGTATCAAGGAAATTACGGTCATGAGAGACGACTAGTAGGGTAGTTGGCCAATTTTGAAGATAATTTTCAAGCCAAATAATGGCTTTAATGTCCAACATGTTAGTAGGTTCATCTGAAATTAAATTAGAACGTTAATAAAATGTTAATTAGTAAAATTTAAGAACATACCAAGTAAAAGTAAGTCTGGTTTAGAGAATAGAGCTCGTGCTAATGCCAATCTCATTCTCCAACCACCGGAAAATTCCCTAGTTTTTCTTTGTTGCATTTCTTTATTGAATCCTAAACCGTTCAAGATAATTGACGCTCTAGCTGGAGCTTTGTCAGCCTCGATATTTTGAAGATTAACATAAATTTCAGATAATTCTGCACTCAATGATGGGTCAGCTGTTCCACTACTTATAAGACTATTGATCTCCTTTTCTCGTTGTAATAAATTATGTCTAACAGTATCACATTCTAATACAGATTCAAGTGCTATCGTGTCATCTCCAACTACTTCTTGTTCCACATGTAAAATTGTGATATGACTTGGAATTTGTAAATGTTTCGAGGAAATCATTCGAAGTAAAGTTGTTTTTCCTAAACCATTCCTCCCAACAAAACCATATCGTCTTCCATAAGCTAAAGTTAAATCGGCATTTTGTAATAAAACTTTTTCTCCAAATGAAACATCAAAATTCTCAATTCTAATATCCATGGACCGATTATTTCCTTTTGATTCTAATTTATTATCTTTTTTACTGATGACTTGCGATGCCGATGCTTGTTGCAGTACTGGAGCAGAAGCAGGAACTTTGAATTCTTGTCGTTTTTCTTTCTTTTGCTCTAATTTAGCTTTTGCTTTCTCCAATTTTTTCGAGTCAACTTTCAAACTATCATCTCTTGACACGACCCAAATACTTTTGTGCTCTTCATCACCATTCTCAAATTGACCGGCCATACTTCCCAAATTAACCGGAGCATCCAAAATCTTCCTTCCAGTAGATTTTACTTTGGTTTGTTGCATTAATCCAAGAAATTGTTCACACAGTGATCTGAAACAACAATCAACATAAAAAATATTTTAATTTTTAAACGTGTCACTTACTTGATTTCATTTTCTGATTTATCTGTGGCAACTTCATGCAATATGCCGCCGATAGCATCATAAATCTCGTCACTTGACTCAAATTCATCACTTCCATTCTCTAAAATACCTGAAAATTGTAAATAAAATAGCAACAGATGTTAAAAACACAAGTGCACAAAAAAATCATTACTCAAATGAATTGCACTTACTTGAGACGTAATCTTGTAATTCTCCTTCTATTTTTGGAAAGCTTTTTTTCAATAATTCCGTACATCCAGCCATTTTAATAACAATTTATTTGCTTTGATCAATTGAATGGCTGTTAATTAATTTAGAAAATGTTGTTTTTGATAATAAAAATTATTACAAAAAATATGTGTGTGAATGGAAATGTGATAAATTTATTTGACGTTTAATATGACAGAAACGGATTTGGAGCAACTTATTTTTTTAATGTTCAATCAAAATCTTTATTTGAAGAATTTACTGTAAACTTTTACCTATTTATTTAAAATTTAATATCAAATTAGGTATTGGCATTAAAAAATATTTTAAATCAACCTTCAATTTCAGTTATTATGAAAATAAAAAATTATGGTTGTTCTTGAGATGTCCTTGAAGATTGCAAACACCCCTGAGTACAACAACGCTATTTGATGACAGTTTAGCATTGAAAAAAATTGTTAAAAATTTAACAACACAACAATAATTTCGGTATTTCTCTGAAATTTTAACAATATTTTTGGTAAGAACACTAAATTGATGATTTTGATCAAAAAGAGCTTCCATTTAACATAAAATTTTCATATTATAGGTGTTAATTTTGGATAAAAATTGAAATAATTGTTTTTCCGTTGCAAAACACACACTATGTCCGATTCAACAAAAAAATCCGTTGGACTCAGAAAAAGTACGAGAGTGGCAAAAGTTAGTAAGGAAGCTGCTGAAGCCAAAGTTAATACTGAAAACCTAAAGAAAAGGGTAAAAGAAGATGTTGAATCCGAAACATCTGAAGAAGAGGTTAGTGATCAAGATGATGCCAATGTTGATGATGATGAGCCCTCATTTGGGCCAGCTGCATTGGGACTTCATCGTGTTGGAACTGCTTTACCTAAACGTAAAAAAGCAACAACACCATCACAAGCACTGAATCGACGTGGAATTCCAGCGAGAATTAAGAAAAAGAATCCACTGTTTTATGATGATAATATGGTGAATGATGATAAGCAGATAAAGAACTCTCCAAAGAAACCAACACCTGTAAAAGTAACACCCAAAGGTAAAGTTAAGAAAATGGTAACTGCAAAACGTCCAGTATCATTGGAAGGATCAACACCCACTGCTTCTGCTAAAAAGTTGAAAGCAGATGAAAAACCCGGTCCAGCTAGTACTAAGAAGCGTGTAGCTAAAGATGACTCACTATCTGATGCAATTGTAATTCCTGTTGATAAAAAATTAGGACAAAGGATAGGACTTCGATTAAGAAACTTGCTCAAATTACCGAAAGCTCATAAATTTGTCAGTTATGAATGGTTCTACAGTACTATAGACAAAGCCATATTAGATGGAGAAAACGATTTCGAGCTTTGTATGAAAGAATTTTATCCAACATTAGTAACACGTAATCTTACTAGGGCCGAATGGAATCATATTAGAAAAACCATGGGAAAACCTCGCCGGTGTTCACAAACCTTTTTCGATGAAGAACGACGAGAACTGGAAAGAAGACGTCAGAAAATTCGTTTACTTCAAACAAGAAAAGCTGGAGATCCATCATTTGTTCGTGATTTGCCCAAAGAAATTCCGATGCCATTAACTGTGGGTACAAAAGTCACCGCACGTCTAAGAACTCCTCAAGACGGACTTTTCACAGGAACAGTAGAAGCAGTTGACCCACTTACAAATTCGTATCGCATCAAATTCGATCGATCCGGTCTCCCAGTCCAATTAATTCCTGATTATGAAGTGGCTGCAAATGATCCACCTAAGACACTGCCATTGAGTAGCATAACACAAAATTTCCGACCAAGAAAAGATGTTCAAATGTACATGATCTCACCCATGCGTAAGGCTGGCCCATTGTCTTCAATTGGTAGAAATGATCCGTTACTCGGGGGCGATAGTTATCCTCGATTACCGAAGGCCAAACCAGTTTTAACACTTCCCAAAGATCAAATTAATGGACGTAGTGTAAAACTATTGGAAACGGTTGTACGAGCAAAGAAGCTTTTGTCAGTTAAACAATCAAAATTGAGTTCCCTCAAAAAGATGAATGCTGAAATTGAGCAAGCGAAAGCAAAGAATGAAACATTAACTGAAGATTTACAGAAAAAATATGCTTATCATGTAATTGGAATGGAAAAATTGAATCGGGACATTACGGAGTGTTTAAGTAAGTTACAAACGTATTGCAATGAACTGACTGATGACTCAAAAACACTTACAATGCTTGCTCCAAGTTATATGCGAGAGAAATGCAAAGAGATGGCTGTTCAAATGGTCGAGAAAAATAATACAGAATCATTACAAGACGAGCATATGCTTCATTTAATTACAAACTTGACAACAGTCATGTGGGTTACATCCTATTTGAACAATAATGAGCAATATGGAAGTATCATGAGCGTATTGACAAGTTGCTTGCATGAGAGTCGAACGAAGTTATCTAGTGAAAATGGACCTTTATTCGATAGGAACGTTGAGACACATGTGAAGCAAATCAAAGATGGAATTTTCAAAAAATTGCAAGAAATGAAGGAAAAGAAACAAAATGAGGAGAAAGCTAATGAAGCCGTTGTAAAATCATAAAATTAGACAAAATATTATTTGAGAGGTGTTTAAAGAGGATTTTTTTCTTGTATTTAAAATGTAAAAACTTATCATTTTATTATCTTCCGTTATGATGCTAATTAATATTAACGTCTTTTACTTAGTTTTCTTGTAAGAATATATTTTAATCACATGAGAATCAATAAAAAAAAAATTTAGAATGAACACAAAGAAAAATTCTTATTAGATTTGATCATATAACCAAATATTCGAAACCTAGCTGTATATTTGAAATTTATCATCCTTAATATCCTGAAAAGGATTGCGCATGACCCGAATCTGTCAATTCATTCAAATTTTATTACTCATTCACAGAAAGAAAGAAGTAAAAAAACTGCGACTTCTAATTTTGACTGGAATTCATTCACAATTAATAAACAAAACAACTGAATACTAGAAAAGATTGAAATCAACTAAGCACAAAATAAGCAACTTTAAAAATGAGAGCTAACATATTCATTTTCATTGCATTTATATTTGGTAAATAAATCCTTTCATCTCATTTTTACTTTTGAATGAAAAAAAAATATTTCTTTTCAATTAAAGGACTTCTTCATGAAATTTCGGGTCTTCAACTCGAAGGATTGTCAACTAAAAAACCCAGATTTACAAAGTACTCAAAAACAACGGTGAGAAATTTTTTGTATTTTCCTAATTAACTTTTAATTTGACATCATTTTTCTTCATCACACTTCTAATCTTTTTAATTAAAAATACGATACAATAAATTACTGCTAAAATTCCGAGTAATGTCGTTATCATAACATCTATCATAAAAAATTCCCAAACGTGTAATTTAACTGCTTTACTAATTAAAAATTGTCTTGCTTTCTTATGTTTAGCTACATACTCAATCCAATATATGGCTTTATCCATGGGATCCATCAAATTATCTTTGAATATCTCTTGAACCTCTTTTGCGCGCTCAATATATTTTTTATTATTAATTAGTTCTACAATAGTTTCCATAAGTATTTTTTCATTCAATTCATGTACTTTTTGGGTGAGAGCATACCCTTCTCTGGTTGATCTCTCAGCATTTTTAAATTGATCATTGAAAAATGGAATAATAAACATGGGAATTCCATTGAATAAAGATTCTTGTAAACTGAAAAGACCTCCATGTGTAATAAATAAAACGATGTTAGGATGTGCCAATATGTCATGTTGCGGGAACCACTTCCATATTAAAACATTATCAGGTATATTGGTTGGAATTTCTCCTTCCCACTTCCATAAAATGCGTTGCGGTAAATTTTTGAATACATTTATGAAGGCAAGTTGTAAATGTTTTGGCATATCTGCACCTTGAATACTTGATCCAAAACTAAAATAGATAACTCCATGTCTTGCTCCTTCTATGAATTCTCTCAGATCACGTGGTAACGGTTTCGTGGGTCTCAAATGTATCCCACCAACATTAATTATATTTGGCATGGATGGTCTTGGATGATCCAATGCAACATGACTATTAATCATAATTAGGGCAACTTTTCTCTCGAGTTCATAAATATCTGGAAGTATTTCAGTACTATTTTGTTTGATATGCGGTATAAAATATCGATCAATGAGCTTTTGTTGTTCTGGATAATGATAAAATGAACGTAAAATCCAATCAGTGAGACATAGCAGTGCATTATGATATCGTTCAATGAAATTCATTTCGTCTGTATAGGGTAGGAGATGATGCGGAACAATAGACCATGGAGTAAAATATCCATAGATTCTGTCATATGCATCTGAATAGCCAAAAGTATCTGAAAAATTTAATTTAATTTCATGTTTTGTATGAATAATTAATTAATTTTCGAATTATTTACTTAATGCCACAACTGGAACTTTATATTTGTATGCAAACATGAGCCAACTCTCCTGCATAAATTGTTCAGCAACAATGATATCAAAACTTGCATCATGACCTTTTATCATTTTCTGTACATTTTTACTTTCCAATCCATATTTGGCTGTAGCCAATCCAATGTTATAAATATTTAATAGTGATTCAATGTGACTATGGTCTTTCCTTTCGTAGAATGAAGTCAGAGACACTGATATAAAAATAGAAAAAGAATTAAATTAAAGTTGCTTCACTCTTTGAACGTGACACAAATATTTTACCCATTTTCTTTCTATCAAATGGTGGTTCAATCAAAACTTCAGTGTAATTTTCATGTCCGTTCAATGTCAAACCCCGATCAGGTTTGAAACTTGTAATTGCAGTTACTTCATGTCCATGTTCCAAAAGTTCTTCGATGAGATATTCAAATAAAAGCCAGTGACTTTTTGCTATAAATGGAAATAATACTAATATTTTGTATGCATCTGTATTCGAGTCGAGGAAACAAAGAATAAGTGTTAATATTAATAATAAATTTATTTTATGCATTTGTTTGTTATTTATTTATTTAACGTCTATTATGTTCCAAACATGATTTTGTCTTGAAAGACAAGTCAAAACTGAATTCTTCTGTTATTTATTTTTAGTTTACAGTATATTTGTACAAATGGGATATTACGAAATAATATTTATCACACAAATACATTGGAACTGTACTGAAGTTTTCTTATTTATTTTCTGTTGACCAGTAGAAATTACCAAACTTATTAAATTAAAGCAATAGGGTGAACTAAAAAAAATGAAAGTTTAAAATTTTTCATGCATACATAAATTTTTAAATTGAATTTTCTTTGGAAATTCTATGAAAATCTTATAGGATCACAATGGGACGCCTTCAGATCCCGACCCTATTTCTAATTTGAATTATTGTGACACCCTAGTTAATCTCATGGTACCACATCTTGAAACGTGATAGAATTCAAATGATAAGTATTTCCTTATCAGGTAAAGACATAAAAAACAAATAATACGATTTGAAATAAAAAATTTGTAGACAATTTAACCTTAATTTTTGCTCTAAAATTGATCATGACTAATATGACTGATATTTGAAATGTCATTGACCAGATCATCGAAATTTTTTTTTGTTCAATAAATTTTATCGTGATTGAAATTATTAGAGTGTAAAAATCCTAATTTGATATTTTCCAATAATTTTTTAGGCATTACCATCAACAACATCCTTATACCGGTTAAATAACAATAACGGAGTTACTTGTATTCTTATCCGTACAGATGCATTATTGAGCATTACATATCGTGACAAAACCCGAGAGATAAAGGTAAAGTTATTTTTAGTATTCACATCTTATCATTGTATTTGTTTTTAAATTAAAAAAATAGGAAGCTGACACATATTTACCGGATCAAGTTAAGATAAGTGGTGTATGTGACGAAGATGAATCAAGAATGTCAATGACATGGAAAAATTTCACCTTAACATTGTTTTTTGCTAAGACTCCAGGTGGTGAAAGATGGTATTTGGTAAATTCAGAAGTTCGATATTCAACTTCCAATCCATTGTTTGAGCACATTGATAAATATGGAATTGATGTTACACTTGTTTCTGATAAAAGTCAGTTGTTGTTCCCGACACCTGTTGGAAAGTCATTTACATGTCCAAAGGAAACAATTATTCCATTGACCGGGGTACGATTTTTAACTATACCAAAAAATATATTAATTATTCATGATTTTAATTTCTGATAATTTTAGGACAGTTCTGATAGATCTGGACACACAGCAAAATTATACCTTAGAGAAATTCAAATGCAAGCATTTATGTTCAAAAAAGCGAATGTCTGGGGTCCCGAATTTGAATGTAGTGCAACAGGCACATACCGGGATGAGACGGCTCCACTGTTTACAGGTTTGACTTTAGCATTTGCCGTTGCTGGTGTTATCGCGGGTTATGGAATATGGAGGTGAGTAAAAAATATTTAATTTTTTTTCATGACAATTAACCAAAATCTTTGTACATTTTCCAGATACCTTAAGATAAAGAAATTCCAATACGGAACAATGGCTTAAGATGTGCCAGATTATTAGTATTCTAAGATGTTGAAATGAGGTAGATTAACCGAAAATTATGAAATTAAAATATACAATATCAAAGTGAGTCGTCAAAGTATGTAAGAAAACGCGTGATGTGTAAAAATCCGCAACAATTATTACATGCATATCATTATCTTTTAGAAAAAACTAGTTCATATAACAAAAAAAATAAATTACATATAAAAACATTTAATGTCAAGTTTATTCAAGAGAATTTAACATTGTTCACTTATTAAAATATTAAAGAAAATCCTCAAATATCCTCTTACAATTTGCGAATTGAGCGATTTGTTATAATTAGAGATAAGAACAAAAAAAAGAATCATGAAAAAAAAACTAAACATGTCTTCCATTTTTGATTTTATTATTAAAATAAAAATATATAAAGAGAATTGATGTATTGTAGATGAAAAATACAGAGAAATTAGAAAATATTGATGTCTGTTAAACTGATACTAAGTGACAAATTTATATTACACTACTGGGATTGGATCAATCAATGATTGGAATTTTAAATCTCAATACAATACAAAAAAAATGAATGGAACCAGAAAAGCATATCTAATTATTTTAATATTATCTCTGACTGTTTCTCTAATCATTTAAATTATACTCAAAAAAAAAATAATATAAAATTTCATACTTTACAACTTTATTCAGAATAATACGCACTTAATTTAATATAAATTGCACAAAACAAAGTAAAATTTCACTAAAAAATTATAAATTTCCAGTTTAAGCTTTTATTGTTATCAACATTTATAAATCGTATTTGATAGGATATTGAAATTTAAAATTAAATATTATAATTATGATAAAAGGAATATATTCAAAAAAAATAAAAATAAAATGAAAGTTACAGTGCAATGTATTTATTGATATTAAAATAATTAAATGCTAATATTATATAAGATAATAAATGAAATATCTTAAAAGTTAAGAATTCTGAATTTTATTTAATGTTGTAATTTTTTTATAAAAATTTAATTTATTCTCATGTTTGTTTCATTTAATAGTCTGGTTGTGGGATCCATCTTCCATAAGTGTTGTACCGATTTGAATTGTAACGTTCATAGTATGTGTCATATGGGAGACCAGATCGTGCTCTATATCTATCATAATGATAATTAAGATTCACATTAGGTGGTGTACGGACAATTTCCGGTAAAGTTGTGTAATAGATGATACGTTTATTCCGGTTTTCTGGACTTAATGGAGGTGCTTCAGTTGGAGGATAAGCTGATGCTGGTACTGCTGGTGCGCCGGGTACTGGTTGAGCTCCAACAGGTGGTTGATAGTAAGGAGGTTGATATTGATTAGCGGGAGGTGCTGCTGGTACATAAGGCTGTCTCTGTTCAAGTGGCATGTCATACATTTTATTACTGGGATAATATTGGTAATTGTAATATGGATCTTGAACTGGAGGTGGCATCATTGCTGGAGGTACATAATCTTGTTGGTAAGTGCGACGATTATCGTAATAGTCTCGAGATGACATTGGTGGACCATAACGATCCACGTAATTGCCCTGATACTGGTCTTGCATTGGATATGGGTATGGAGGAGGATACATAGGACGCTGATAATTTTTATTGAATAAATCAAAACTACGTGATTCTGGCATTGGATACACGGACTTTGAATCACGCGATTCTGCTACATCCAAATTTTTTGACTCACGATTTCCAGTTTCTCTGTTATTATTACTATTGTTGTTATCTCTTGTCCGTGAAACAAAATTGACTCGGGGCTTTCTTGAACTCATTCCTTCATTTTGGACGGGTTCTGGTTCCTTTTCACTTATTTGTCCGTACTGAGATTCTTGATAACGACCAGCATGCGATAATAATTTCTCAGGAGTAGGTAAATTTTCAGATTCCTGTTTACCTCCAGGATCTTCACTAAGCACCATATTAATATTCACAACGAATACCAATCCAATTATAATTAAAAAATCAACTCGCATTTTAAAAAAATTAAAAATAAATACTTTAGACTAAAATAATATTTGCTCTAATTTAGCTGAGGTTTAATAGATTACTGATGGACATGCGAGTGACAATTCTAAAGCTCAACTGAATCGTTTAAGCATTTCAATGAATTCTAATCATCATCATCATACTTACCTTTGTATACGCATGAAACTTTATAATAATAATATCATGCAATTTTTATCGAGCATTCATTAATTTAAAATAAAAATGACACAAAGCAAACCAAAACTCATTATCAAATGGTTTTTTGTTAATAATACAAATAATAATCGTTTTTTTTTAAATGATAGTAGGAAAAGAGAAATTATGATTCTAGGTCTAGTCTGGATCAATAACCTGCGTTGAGGTGTGTTTTGTGTGAAAAATATGTGAGTGTGTGAACAAGTGAAGAGAATAAACGATTATTATTATAAAATTGTATTCAAGCACCGTGAATCCGCCAAAAACTAACTAATTTTAGATTATTTCTTTTTTTTCTTGCTTCATCACCACACAAACTCACACACATTGTATATATTTAATCGAAAAATCAGAGCAGATATTGTGTAATTTTTTACAATTATAATTAAAAAAATTATTTATTTATTGATTGACGGTGATAAATGGGAAATGATGAGGATTTATTGCTCAATTTTGTTACAATCAATGATTTCACTCGAAAATGGGACAATAAACAAATATTTTGGTGGTGAAATTTCAATGCAAAAAATGTAGGCATTTAAATTTCCCAATAATTGAATTCTAAAAGGTGAACCTTACAAATTATTTATGAATGAAAATCGTGTGTAGATGTGAACCTTACATTTAAACAATACTCATACTATACAAGTATACAATATGAATGAGTTGTGTAGGTAGATATTTCATTCATTCATAATCGTATATTGAATTGAATGGTTGTTTTATGAATATTTCCCTAACAATAAATGAACCCAATGAATGAAAAGTTGTTTTGATGCGACAAAAAAGCATACTTACCTGGCACAAGAGATGCTATGATCATGAAGGTAGCTCTCTCGGGATGAGGCTTTATCATTGCACTACGATTTAGCTGACTCTCGCCATTATCCCTAATGTGGATAACTGGTGTGCGTAATTTTTGGTAGCCGGGATTTGCGTTCGCGCTTATCCCGACATAAATTAAAACTCAAAAAAAAATATCAAGATAAATGATGCATTGTTTCATTTAGAGATGTGTGTCCTTATATGTCATATATGCAGAATTTTCTC
This sequence comes from Culicoides sonorensis, assembly GCA_900002565.1. Classification (NCBI taxonomy): domain Eukaryota; kingdom Metazoa; phylum Arthropoda; class Insecta; order Diptera; family Ceratopogonidae; genus Culicoides; species Culicoides sonorensis. The sequence goes on from LN483432.1 coordinate 17,292, forward strand.
ATTCATTCATATAATTATATACAAGAGAAACATAAGAATGATTTATAATTTAACGTTTCGGTCTCACTTCTTCACTGATAGAAATTCTCATTATTTTGAATTGAAAGATGCACAAAATGTTGAAAACAACTAAAATGTTAATTCATAAGAGAAAAAAGTCAATTCAATTTTTCATACAATTTAGAAAAAGTTTACAAATTCATAAAAAAACAAAAATATTATTCCCAAGACACCTTTAATGAAGATGTTTTTTGTCTGCGGTATCAAATTCATATCATTATTACATGAAATTTTCTTGTTTTTTTTCAATCCGTATCCATATAAATCATTAACCCTAAAAATAATTTAGGGTCCAGATGCAGTACAATAATTTATTATTTATTTTTTTAACATTTTCCATGAAAAAACCTGTTCAATTATTCATTCTACATATCAACAGTGTTTTTTTTTCTTAATACTTGAACAAATATGACACTAATTAACCAGCACCATCAAGTATTTTTTCCATATGTTTTAGTTGATCTCACTTTAAAGGGGGTGTGTGTAGTGTTTTGTCACTATAGTGATATTTCTTTGAATCACTGTGTTGTAGAAAAATATTTATCATAATTGAGATGAAAATTTAATGTTTCAAAATTTACGTTGTTTTATTATTTTTATATGAAGAAAGTAAAAATATTGTCTAAATTTGAGACAAAAAGGGATGAATTTGATACTTATCTAGTTTGACACCACCGTATTTATTATTATTATTATGATTATAAAATTTTGTAGCCGCAGAATGTATGAAATGTATTCAAGTGAAAACAAAAATATTTTAATAATAGTAGAGAATCAGATGGTGTCTCAATTATTTGTATCACTAACTCAATGAAATAATACGTTTAAGTGGAGAAGCATGCGAGCAATAATTTTGTTAATTTGAGTATTTTATGCTGCTATCTCAAATTTCTAGACATTATGAGAAATTTCATTGTGTACGAATCAATCGTATAATTTATTTATTTACAGAGTTTTCTACATCTATTGAATTTGTTTTTATTATTATTATAATAAGAATAAAATAATTTTATAGAGTATGTAAAAAATTCAATTAATTCTAAAAATTTTTACTTTCGACTTAAATTTAAATTTAGTTGTACATTGTAATGCTGTCTTAGTCCATGTAGGAAGTCGTCTAAATCACACATGTACATGTAACCGGCTTCAACGTATAATTTTTCAGCTTTTTTCGAAACATCCATCTTGTATTTATCGTCACACTTGTAGTATTGACTGTATTTTTGTCCACAAATATCATTACAAATCATGTAACCATTAGCAGGGTTTTCGATGGTTTCACGTTTAAAGTACGGATTGTTAACACCAATTATCACAAAATATTCATCTGTTTGGAGGATGTGTATGATTTTGTAGAAGGCTTTTGGAATTGGAACTTTATCAGGTACATTGTCGATGGTGAAGATGCCAAAAGTTCCTGTGAATATTTCCAGAGTTAAATCAGGATTGTTTTTCACAATTTTTTGCATGTCATCTTCCATATTTGACCAATTTCCGTTATTAATTGACTGCCATTGAGGAGCTGCATTGATCAAATGGCATGTGATGAGTTTTTTTGGTGCAAACACAAAATCACCCTTTGGTGCTAAATGTCCACGTGCTAAAAACCGTTTTGCACTGTTCACATCAATGAGTTTCTCTGCTTTGGCTCTGTTTAATTGAACGCGTAAACTGTCAAAACTCAGTCGTTTTGTATATCGATTATTTGCATTAATTCCACCAAAATAACCACGATATTTCCAATTATCAGGACAATCCACATTCGGTTGTTGTTTCAAGTTAGTTTTAGAGAACTCGTGACGGACAAATATCGGGTTACTAGCTTCCATGTCATAACACACATCATACAATCGTCTGAATTTCTTAGCGCCTGCAATGAACAAATCAAATCCAACACGTAATAACGTCCCTTTATTTGAACACTCAGTTGTTGTATGTAAAATGTGTGGTTCAAAGTTTGATGTACATGTAAAATCTTCCAACAAATCCATTTCAGTTCCATCGGGTGTTTGATAACTTGTGCCTGACAGACATTCCATCATTTCACAAAACTCCGGACAACAAACTCCAATTTCTTGTCCATGTGTGACATTTATGACCCCACTTCCATCTTTCGGTAGTAAAATGTGACGCAAATCTGATGATAAAAATAAAGGTTGGCGTGGTTTAAACTTGTCTGTCACTTTGATTTGGCATCCTATGAAAATGATAAAAATTTCATTATGATTCACATAAAATAAGTTTGTTTCAAATTTTAAAGACATACCTTTTTGTGACGGTAATGCACAACTTAATCTGAATAATTCTAGAATCACAACAACATAAGTAAGCCACATTGCCGCATTAAATGACCTCAATCTTCTTTCCATAATTCAATTTAAGTCTGACTATGGATGTACTTTTACCCTTATACGTGATTTATGAACAATTCAATAAATATTATAATTGACTCTTCAAAAAATTGAAATTATTTTATTTTATTCTATTCTGTGTTCTTTGTTTGTTTGTACATGTATACCAAAGTACTTTCGAGCAAATCTTCGGTCTTAGCACTATCACGATAATTGAACGAATGACTAAATATTTTGAGTCGGACCAATCTTTTATTATTATTATTTATTACATTTTAAATTTTATTGCTCATCGTAAAAGTAATTCTCTCTTATTTTAAACTTGAAAACAAAAAAAAAATTGCTTAGGGTGTCATAAATTCAAAAAATAAAACTAAATTTGAATCTAGAGGAACTGGAATATTAACATTCATTTCACTTATTTTGAACCTGATCACAATTCAATCAATTTAAAACTTTTCTGAAAATTTCAGAATATTTTTCTAATTTGTGTCATATGGATCACACATATGTTTAAGTCATGGTGATAAGAGTTTCAAAATCATTGAGAAATAAGTGAAATTTTACATATTGAATCGCTTTCATTACTGAAAAATTGAATAAGAAGTTATCAAAAGCTACCTTTTTGCTAACCCAAAACAGTTCAATGTCTTTGTCTAGTTCATTAGGTTGTCATAAGGTTTTTATGTGTGAAGAAATCATATTTCTTTTCATACTTTTTTTTTTGTTTTTTGGGATCTGACCTTATACAAACAAATGATAGCAGTGATATCAAATTATCGTATCAGAAAATTTTCATTTCTTATAAACTCTGAGAGATTCTCATCATAATTTGATTCTTGAACTTTCTCAATGAAATCACTGACTGCATTTTTAAAATTCAAATGAAATAGTCAAATATGGTCATATTCTGAATAAACTCATACCGTATATTACCTTAATTTTTGCACAGTGGGAGATAAACACTCTCGTATTTTTCCAGTGTTTAAACTAATACAGGTAATTGGATTATGAAAGACTTTAATGTAAGTTCATGTAGTGGAAGAAAATAATTGGAATAAATATTTAATAGTTTTGTTTTCAATTTCATTTTAGATATTTATTATCTCAAGGTTAATTGAAAAATGAGATTATGAAAAATTTGTAACTAAATTTAACTGAGTAAGGGCGATTTTCATTTGGAATCAAGACCTAAGAGCTCAAAATGTACATATGCTGAAAGTAAATAATTACTGTCACCACACTTCATGAAATCCAAATCACTTAATTCTCCACATCAGATTATGTTAAAAGTACACAAACATTATTTTAATCATTATATCCCTTAATCCCAATTTGATGACATTTTCCTGCCTCCGTACAACTATTGTGCTTTTTGTGTAACTGTTCATTTTGATTCACCTTTCCTGCAAATATTACAAAAAAAATACAATAAAAAAATACTTGAATTGTTAACACATATTACATCTTTCTAAACAGTTACATTTATGTTTTGTTACACAATGCATACTTCAACTTCATTACATTGCAACAACTAACTATTTAACTGTCATCAAAAAACATCAACGTCAATAGGTTTGAAGTGTTTGTTGCAGTAATAATAGTAATATAAAATATGTAATAAAGCGATTCAAATATAAAATAAAACGATTTTAATCCTCTTTTATTCATGTACTTATTCTATTTTCGTGCTTTTATGAATAGATATGTGTGTAGTTTTGGCATCAACGGAGACAGGATGTACTGATTTATGTGTGTGTAAATATATGTAAAAATAGAATAGCAAAGGAAAAAGTGCAGGTAAAGGTGGTGTGTATGATAATCCCCTATTTTACAAGACATTGTCTGGATCTATCTTAACACAATCATTATCTGCTTTTTGGTGACAAATTTGACACAAAATTACACAAACATAATGATTGTGTTTTGAGTGGTATTTTTGTGAATGAAATAAAATTGTATTATGTTTCAAGTTGATCATTTCAGTAAAAATCGATGAATTATTGAATTATTAGGACACTTCTGTATATTACCATGAACATTTAAGTAAACTCACAGTAGAGTCAAATCAAGGGTAGTTAAGCTCAAGTGAGTATCCGATCAAGTCCTAGTCCTCTTTTTAAGGCTCGCTATATGACTCTTCTCCTTATTTACTGTCATAAAACTCATCTTAAGCAAAGACGGACGTCCGGGAATACAAATTTCTCACAATTGATAAATCTTCAATGAAATTCACTTAAAAATCGCATCATGACTTCCCAGAAAAATTCATAATCAATTATCTTACATCTTATTTCGCTCGAAAATTATTAGAATATAGAAATATTACACCCAATATCGAAAAAAAATATTTGCAGTGCCCATCCCATACATTTATTTATTATGATGATTATTTATCTAATTGAACCAATCAGAGGATTAAAAAAAATATGTGATTGCTAATACTTTCATATCAAGATCTAACACATATTTTCATATTTTTATTATCCTTTCATACAAATCCATGTCTAAACAAAACATAAGATGGACTTATTTTTATTATTTCCTTCAACAGAAATTGAATTTTATCGATTGAAATTTTAAAGTATTTATTTTTTTTTTGTTTTTATTTCAATCCTCATAATCGTTGTATCTGTGAAAGAACAAAAAATTGGTTCATTTATATGATTTAAATTCCAACCAATATTATTAGTTAAATAAATTAAGGATAAGGGATGATTGAATAAATTTCTAACAAAATTACAGAGATTCAAGTGTCAAATTACACACCTAATATAAAATAAAACTAGATAAATGTAATAAGTTTATGTAATAATAACAAGCAGATTACATGCTCTCACTCTCTTTATCTACTTCAAGCCTGTGTGACAGTTGAACAAAAAGTGCAGTAGTTGATGATAAAGGGGAATTAGTAGTCATGGTACTGTCTTCTTAGTACAATATAAATGCTCTTTTTTTTTGTTGATCTATAGGTAAAATTTAAATGACATCCCTCAAAAGTTGATGAAATTCATTTATCTTGTAATTTAACACTCTTAATATTGTATAATTGAAATAAAAAAATAATAATAAAAAAATCTTATAATTTACTGTTATATGTTTTTTTGAATTTAAAATTTAAGCAAATCTTGTATTTTTAACGAATTATGTTGAGTTTTGTGATAAAATTTTAACATAATTATATGATGGCACGAGAGAATCATTTAAACATCAAAAGAATAATAAACATTTAAGATAAAAAAACAGGACGGAGCTTATTACTTATAAAAAAAATAAACATAATCAATTTCGATAAGCACTGAATAATTATAATCAAAAGATCGCTTACAATAAATATGTATGATTTATTTTTATTGTACAAATTACTGTTTGTAGACATGCAAATATTTATGTTACAGAAAAAGAATTACTGTATAAATTTGTTTGAAAGATTATTGGATTATATAAATATAAATCTCACATTTCTGCTTTTTGTGCAATTATTTGTTTTGTTTTAGTTTTGTATATTTTTTTAAGTGCATTTAGATAGAAAAAAATGAGCTTTTTTACACGGTTTGCCTGCTGTCTTTCTTACAGAATTCTTACAGATCATAAACGTCGAAAATATTCGTCAAAATTAATGGGCATTGCTCAATATTCTGAATTTTATTATTGTCTAAGTCCAATCTTTTTTAAGATAAACTGAAATATAAAAATGCACTTTTGTGAAGCCTTCAGTGCTTAGAATTTTTCATAGTTTTTTACATATCTTTTGTTTATTTATAATTTTTGAAGAGCTACTGTGTCCTAGTAGTTGCTTAGCGACTTCGTAATATGAGACAAAAACATCGAAAGTATTTTGTTCAAAGCAACAACAACGACGACGACACAGTCACAAAAAGAAAATAAATAAACAGAACAATTTTAGGTGAGAAAATAATGGAATACAATATTGTTTATGTTTAAACAAAGGAATAAAAAAAATAAATAGAATGGATGAGTAATAAAATGTGATGATTGAAGCAAGTCACTTCAAAATTTTAATTGTTATGTTTTTCTCATACAATGAAAAAGATATTTGAAAAGGTTTTCTATTTTTTTTTTAATTAACTCTTTTAATGCTGATGACAAGTGCGTGAGAAAAGTTACTTGAAATTGCTTTGAATTTTACTTAAATCTGATTTTTTTTTCTTGATTTAAAAGGTAGACTGCAAGTCGTAAAACAAATTGAACTAAAGAACTTTTGAATATTTCATCCTTTTAGCATAATTTAATGGTTTTTTGCCTAAAAAAACTTTTTTTGTCAAACAAACTCATCAAAAATCTATTTTAAGCTTGCTTGCTGAAATTGTGATTCAAACGAAGTGCTTTACAAGTCCTGAATGAGTTAAAATTGAAAATGGCAGACTTCAAACAAAAAAATTAACCTTAAATTTCATGAGCATGCGTAACTTCATATTTTCTTCAAAATTGAATAAAATTTATTCAAATGTAACCAAAATGGGGCGTCAACCAAAATTTTAATCCTTGTTGAACCAATTCAATGTATGACAAATTTATTTTATCACGAAAACTACGTAAATCCAGACGTGTTATAGTTAATTAGTCATTTAAATTCAAATGATAAGAAAAAAAAACAGTATCACTCAATAATCATTCATAACTGAAAATGTTAAACAAGTAAAATATATGACACAGTAAATTTACTACTGCACACAAAAAAAATGCAATATAGTGATAAAATAAAAACAAAAACAATTGAATTTTAAACATTTATCGTGGGAATGGAATGTAATTTAAATGTTTGCATTGTGAGGCTTTGTAAAAAAAGTGATGAAATTTCATTATTTTTTTAAGAAAACGCGTAATTAATTAACTTTCATTGATAATTTTGACAAGAATAAGCACTTTTTTAACTGCGGATTAACTTTAAAAAAAATCACGACGCAAAAATGTGAAGAAGTGCATTCAACTATCAAAAACTAATTATTATTGTTGTCACTTTAGTCAAGTTCATTGACTCAATTAAATTTTAAGGGAATAAAATCCAAAAATTACATCTCGATATTGAATATTTAAGGGTATTTAATTTTCTTAAAATTTAAAATTTTTTGGTAGTTTTATTAAACTTTTCATGAAAATTTTCGGTAAAAGGATCAAAAAGAAAATTTATTTTCAGTAAAAGTGAAAATAAAATGGGCGTGGTTTGCTGAATATGTCCCTCAATTGTATTGTTTCTCATTTTCCTTCATTCTTTATTCATAATATTTCACCCTGCTCTACATCGTATTCATTCACATTCATAACGACCGATCATTTTCGTGTTTTTTCAGCATACATTTGTGTTTGCATGCGCCGAACAAGAGGAATAAGGACAACATAATATATTCAAATATGAATGATTTTGAAGTGGATATTTCATATTTTGTGTAGAGAACCAAAATCAAAGTGACAAAAGAAAATTTATCAGTTTATATCTATGTGTGAAGTGACTTAGACGCAAGAAAAAACTTATTTTTTTTAGTAGTAATAAAAATAATAGAAATTTAATGAAGTCAATAAAATTACTTTACAAGTAAAAAGAAATTAATGAAAAATAACAGCAATCAAATTAAAAAACCATAAAAAATTATAAAGAAAATACATTTAAAGAGAAAAAACCATGATTATTTAGTGAAATTCGTTTAAAAAAATACTAAAATAAAATTTAAATAAATATAAAAGATTAAAATGGATAGTTCGGGACTTTCACCACTACCTGATCTTGATTCAAGTTCAGGTGGCTCCGATACAACAAATCACGGCATTTCTGGATATCTTCCAGGACAATTATCGCATCCACATCACCAAGTTTTGTATTCAAATGGAACAGGTAATGAGAGGAAATAATAAAATGAAAATATCAAGTGAAAATTTCAAAAAGTGAATAATAAAGTGTCATGCTGTGAAAATTTTGACATAAAATTATTCAATATTTTGTTGTGATGTTTCATTATAATTCACGAAATAATTAAAATTTAATTGAATAGATAATGTGAAAAATTCAATTTCGTGATTAATTCAATTTTAAGGCCAGGCTGATAGTTTTATTCAATTTAATTTGTAATTATCAATAAGTCCAGGCTTAAATTTCATCCTAATCATAGTCAGTTTCTATACAAAACATAATAAAATTGTTCATTTCATATTTCATGAATTTGGCCAGTTTTTCGACAATTTCCAAGCCAGAGCTTCTTTATCCAATAAAGAGTAATAGATAGCGGCTTTAGAGTGCCTTAGTGAAAACAAACAAAAATTTGATAATAATAAATATTCATGATTATTTTCATCAGCACCTTAGAATTTGCGGTAGCGAACTTGGCGGAAAATTATAAAATTTTTAAAGTTGAAGTTGAAAAAAGTGAAATTTTATTGCTTTACCAATTCGAATCGATTACGATCAAGCTTATTTCTTGCTATCTGCTCAACTAATGTAATTTTGTGAAAAAAAGTTCTAAAAAAATTATCGCGTAATTAAGTGTTTATTTCATAGATTAATATCGGGTGCACATCTGTTTATCTTGAAATTACATCATTATTACTAAATTACATGATTAGTGGTGCAATATTTGAGATAAATTGATATGTTTATTCTATTGGGAATCCTTTTCCTCTTTTTTTGGTCATTTAATTGTGAATGTATGAAATTTTTTACATTACCGTCGGTAAAAAATATTTCAAAAATTAATGTATTTTTTATAACATTAAAATAAAGTTAATGAATTTGATGACACCTCATAATAACTAATACAAATGTTTTTTTTATAGGTTTAAACAATCGAGACAACATGACTCCACCTGTACGTTCGTTATTTTTCCCCGAAAAATGTCAAGAATTTACTTCGATGGTAAACGACAAAGAATATGACAAAAAATTTATCGAAAATAATTATCAACATTTAAAAATGCAGTCACATCATCATCATCATTCACATACCGTTATGCACTCAGATTTAGCCAGTTATTATGGTTTGTGTTTAAAAATAAATAATTCTTTTTTATTTTTTGATCCATATTTTTAAAATCCATTTTACAGATAAGAATCTTAATGATTTAGTACAAAATAGAGAAAACAATAATACTTATATGCACAATTCAATGACTCATCCAAGTAGTATAACACCACCGAATGTATTGAGTAGCAGTGATTTAGATAATACACCAAATAATAGACGATATTTAAGTTTTAGTCCTGACCAAGTACAGTGCATGTGTGAAGCGTTACAACAAAAGGGTGATATAGATAAATTAGCATCGTTTTTATGGAATTTACCACCAACTGAGTTGATGCGAAACAATGAAAGTGTGCTCAGGTAATTATAACTTAGGTGTTAGAGTTGAACGATGAAAAGGAATAAACAGGGAAGAAGTGCTAATTAATTAAATTTATTTTTTATAGGGCACGTGCATTAGTTGCATACCATAAAGGAATGTTTCACGAATTGTATCATCTCCTAGAAACACACTATTTTTCACCAAAATATCATACAGAATTACAATCGTTATGGTTTATGGCACATTATAAGGAGGCTGAAAAAGTTAGAGGTCGAGCACTGGGTGCCGTTGACAAATATAGATTAAGGAAGAAATATCCATTGCCCAAGACAATTTGGGATGGAGAAGAAACAGTTTATTGTTTCAAGGAAAAAAGTAGGAATGCATTAAAAGATTGTTACACAAGAAATCGTTATCCAACGCCAGATGAGAAGAAAACTTTGGCAAAAAAGACTGGACTCACGCTGACACAAGTCTCAAATTGGTTTAAGAATCGAAGACAAAGGGACAGAACGCCACAGTCAAGGACGTAAGTTTGATTTTTAATAGAATAAAAAAAATATTATTTAAATTGACCTGCAAGTTCATGATACACACAAAAAACTAATTTAAGGCATTTTTCATTTAAAGTCATCGAATATTATCATGTAAAGTGCGCTTGGGATCAAAGGCATGAGTTATTGCATAAAATTCCTTTTTTTAACATAAATGTCAAACATGTGTTGGGAATTTATGTTTTTTTTCAATATATTGATACATGATTATTTGGTTTTTTTCATTGAAGCATGACTATTTGTCACTTTAATTCATAAAAAAAAATATTTTAAACATCTTTTGTTTTAAATTTTTTTTTTCAAAATTCATAATAATAAAAAGATCGGTTATGTAATTTAGACTTGGAAGCAAAATGAATGAATTTGTTTTGAGAATTCAATTGATTTACAAAAGAAGAGTTCCAGGAAAAAAATTTCATTTAAAATCAAAAACTCACGGGAGTCACGTTTTGTTTTGACTAATTTTTGTTGGAGAATTTAATTTGAATTGAAATATAAAATTGTAACAAAGCATCCAGTGTTAATAACTTAAAAATTTATATGATAAAAAGTTTGTAAACTAAACATATTGCTTCCGAAATGTCTCATTCGAATAGTTTTATTAATTGAATAAGCACTGAATTGGACTCGAACATATTTTACAGACAAATACCAAAATTAAATGAAAAAATTGCCGCGCATAATATTTCTAGGAAATTAAAATTATACTTTAAAATTAATTTAAATTTTCTCTCACATTTTTTTTTTTTGTTTTATTTCTCTTACAGTGATTTAATGATGCCAATGTTGCCCGTAAGTCCATCAATGGATACTGGTTTTGCACGGTCATTATTTAACAGTTCCTACCACGCAAGTCACGGATATATGGGTGGTAGTGTCTGCAATGAAAAATATTCAGATGCAATGTATGTTGGACAATAGTAGTATTTTTATTATTATTAAAAACTTTAAAATAAGAAAATTCGGTAGAAGAAATTCGATCCATTTAAAGTTTAAAACAAAGATCAAAGAATATTTATAGTAAGAATGTAAGATTAAATGCAATTAATGCGTAAAAAAATTATTTTATTGCCAATAAAATCGGGTTGTTGGTGACTTTTTTTATTGATATTAAAAAAAATATACATGCAATAATTTTTGATTCAATGACCACAAAATTTAAATATAAATAAATATCAATAAGAATTTAGTATTTCATCCAGTTTTTTTGTAAAATAAAAGTCAAAAGTTCATGTTGTGCAATAGAACTTGTAAAAGGATTCATTGAATAATAAAAGATTTCTCAACTAAGGTTTAAAAATAAATATAAGTCATCTTTTATTCATAGTTAATTGCATTCTAAATGAATAATGCATTTAAATGTTCTATTTTTATTCGCGTAGTTTGAATTTCAAGTTCAGATCGTGTTCTGGTGTGACATTAAATGATCCTAATTTTATCTTAACAGGCACATCAGTTTTTTCCGTTATAAGAATTTGGTATTTGTGCAAAATATGGCAAAATAATGTTTTGGTTTCCAATATTCCGAATCTGTTTCCAATACAGTGTCGAGGTCCAATTCCGAATGGCAAATAAGAGCCAAATTGTATTTTCTCACGATTTTCGTCTGAGAATCGGTCTGGATCAAAAGTTTCTGGATCTTCAAATAACTTGGGATCATGATGAAGTGCCAAAATGGGTATGAAAACAGCATCTCCTGGATTCAATACAGTTTTTTGACCAGATTTATCTTCTAAAACGTATGTTGAATTACAGACACGATCTACTCCAGTCACAGGCGTCCATTTTCGTAGGATTTCTGGAAGAAAATTTCTCAAATTAATGTAAAATTTAATTTATTAAATTTTTTTCTTTACCTGATAAAACCATATCCAAATATTTTAACTTATTGATTTCTTCATAATTTGGTGAATTTTGACAATTATTCCATAACTCTGAAATTTCTTGAAACAATCGCTGCTGAATATCAGGATTTATTGCTAATTCATAAGCCATAAACGTCATTGTGGTACTGCTAGTTTCAAATCCAGCCATATAAAAGAGCAAACATTGAGCAAGAAAATCATTTTCAGTCCAATCTATGGATTTTGCACACTTTTCAAACACTTCCTCTGTTTCATGTTCTTCCAATATTTTACCTTTATGTTTAGCTTGCAACAGTAAATGAATTAAATCTGGTCTTTTGATATCACTTTTTCCCCTTTCATGCATCGTCTTAACCATTATATTCCTGAAATACTCGACAGAGTATTTGTCCAAAATATTTATTCTAAATGTCTTGATAATCCATGGAAGCGTATTTGCAATGATGAATTTTATTGTGAATATGACGGTTGCTAGACATGAAATTATCCTACCATGTTTATAAAATTCATTTTCTCGGTTTTTCATTGAGTTAGTTTCCAATCCGAAAGCTGTTGTGGCGATAATATCATTTGCAAATCGACTAAAAAAATCAACAGTTTCAAAGTTAAATTCGTTTTTTTCAGTTAAATGAGAATTAATGTGCAGAATTGTTCTTTCAGTACATTCTCTTATCAATTCAAACATGAATTTCATTTTTGATGAAGTAAATGCCGGTGTTAAAATGTGCCGCATTTCTCGCCATTTCTGACCTTTGATGGCAAATAAATTTCGCCCGACAATTGGTTCAACTTCGGCATCAATCGTAAAACGATGATCTAGGAAATTATCACCATCTTTAACACAAACCTGTTTAATTAATTCGGGATCTTTTAAAATATAGAGTGGTTTTAAAAAGTCAAATATTCCGATAAAGCCGTGATTTGGGTATTTTTTAATTATATCTGTGTATACTTCCATGAAAGTTTTCTTCTTCAATATCGCCGGAGCAAGTGAGCCCAGGAAAAAATTGGGTTTAATGTAAACCACACCACGTTTTTCAAAATAATCATTGTTTTTTGTGACATAATAAACAAATAAAGAAATGATTATAACTAAAATTACGGAAGATTGCGATAGTGTAATTGTACTGCAGTAAGATAATACAGTTGAAAACATTCTTAATGTATTTTATTTGTTTTGTACTTAATACGAAATACTTTTTTGTTGTGTTTCAAATGCCGGTTAAATTTATACTAATAATAATATTTTGCAATCGTCTTCATATATGTAACAAATTATATATTATATATTGAACGATTTACTGCCACTTTTCATCACGTTTCATTTATTATTATTTTTAATGTCATCTTATTCAAAAGGTGTCGCATGTTAATCTAAGCTAGTGGTTTGAGAATATTTTTTTACGTTCTTCTGTTTAATACTTCAGTTTTGGAAACTTACATTGCAATTCTTTTGCATCGACTTGTACAGAAATTGTAATTTCGAGTAATTCTTTATTTTAAAATATCATTTATTTCAATAGAATACAAAATCTAATAGAATGTATTATCGCGTTTAGACACAAATTTGGTATGAATGGTGAGAATTATTCAAATGAAACGTATATGTATTACAATCAATTCAGAGAATGACCTTGAAATATATGGGTGATATTTATATTCATAATGAATAATTTTCGCTTGAATCTTTTATTTGTTTTAAATGAATTGTTGTTATGACATAATACAAAAAAAAAATTTTTTCAATAAATTGTTATTGTTTTAAACATCATTTCTAATAACGAATTTCAGCCACATTCCACCCACTGGGTTCAATGCAAAACTTCCTTTTGGAAATACAATTGGATCTGGAGTCTTTTCACATTTTTCGATTCTGAATCTACTTAAAAGAGTATAAAATAAACATTTTCCTTCCATCATTACAAATCGATTTCCGATACACATTCGCGGTCCAATGCCAAATGTAAGGAATGTGTAAGGATTAATTTTATCTCGATTTTCAGGGAACCATCGTTCTGGAATGAATTTATCTGGATTTTCAAAATACTTTGGATCACGTTGTATTGCCATAACTAACAAACTGATAAAATCTCCTTTTTTGAATTCATGTGCTTTACCATTGGAATCATAAAGTGTACAGTCCTTTGTGCATTTTCGATCGTTTGCAACATTAACGGGCCATAATCGAAGTGTTTCTGAAAAATTCGAAATTTCAAAGTGTAATTCAAATATTGTGTTTCTTAATAAAATTTTAATACTTTTACCTTGTATAACACAATCAAAATATTTTAAGTTCTGTAAATATTCATATGTTAAGGGTTTATCCCCAAGATTTCTGTTGGCTTCATCGATTTCTTCGATCAAAGTATTCTGAACTTCTTGATTCATTGCCAATTCATAGGCAAGAAACATAAACCAGGAAGCAGCAGTTTCAAATCCTGAAATGTCAAATTTAAAATTGAAGAGAAAAAAGAAAATCTTAAGGAAACATACCAGCAAAGAAAAATGACACACATTGAACAATGAACTCATCAAGATCCCATTCTGAAAAAAATAAGTTTTTTACTGCAAATAATTTTTTTTTTAGATAAAAATTATACTCACTCTTCAAAACCGCTTCTTTATCATCAGTTTTAATCACATATTCGTTATCAACGATTTTCTTATCATTCTGATCGTCTTTTAAGCTTTCAATATACATATTGATAATATCAGGCCGAACAATTTTATTTTCAATCCGATATTGAATTGTGTTCTTTACAAGGTCAAAAAAGTAATCTGATGCCTTAGCATCTAAAAGATTCATGCCAAGCATTTTAAAGATTTTTGGACAAATAAAGACCAAAAAAAATTTCATTGATTCTATTTGACCGAAAGTTGTTAATTTTTTCCCCATTAAATAGAACTCATTATTTTCCTCTCTCATTGAGTTCACTTCAATGCCAAAAGTTGTTGTTGCAATTGTATCATTACAATAACGATTGAATAGATCTTTGACTTCCAACACAATTTCTTTTCCATCTGATCTATCATTCAATGCATCAACTGTACTTTTGGCACAATCATGCATCAATTTAAACATTGTACGCATTTTTGAACCGGTAAAAGCAGGTGATAACATATTCCGTGTAACTCTCCATTTCAAATCTGTCATGGTAAAGAGGGCTTTTCCAAATATTTTATCAATATCTGGTGTTTCACTCAATGTATGATTTTGGAAACAATCAAATTTTTTCACAGTGATTTCTTTAATCAACTCAACATCACGCACTACCAAAATTGGAGTGATGATTTGCATAAATCCAGTGACACTGTGTTCAGGTTGTGACCAATACAGTTTATTGAATGAGTCCATAAATGTTAATTTACGGAGCATAAGTTCATTTTGAATTGTACAACCGAACCAAATACTAGGCTCAATATGTGGAATACCTTTGAAATGTAAATTAAAATAAAGGTGAAATTAAAAAAAAAATAATGGTACCTCGTCTTTTAAATACTCCATTATGATAAACTCGCCAATAATATAGCAAAGTGAAAATACTTATAGTTATTAATCCCGTCCATGACCAGAACCAATAAAAAACTAAACTTAGTAGTTCCATGTCAGAAAATAAACTGATGTCATTGTTGAAATTTAGTATTTATTTTCGGGTCTATTCGTGAATATTTTACGCGAATGTGTATCTTTGTTTGTATAACACTCGGCACTATTCTATTAATTTTGGTAATCAAATTTTCAAATGATAAAACCAATTTATTTTTTTTTGTTATTTTTTATTATTTGTTATAAAACTCCAATTTTCGTTTGTCAATCAGTTTTCATCACGAATAACGAATTTCAGCCACATTCCACCCACTGGATTCAATGTAAAAGTCCCTTTTGGAAATATAATTGGATCTGGAGTCTTTTCATATTTTTCGATTCTGAATCTCTTTAAAAGAGTATAAAAAACACATTTTGCTTCCATCATCACATATCGATTTCCAATGCACATCCTTGGTCCAATGCCAAATGTAAGGAATGTGTATGGATTAATTTTATCTCGATTTTCAGGGAACCAACGATCGGGCAAGAATTTCTCTGGGTTTTCAAAATACTTTGGATTACGCTGCATTGCCATAACCATCAAATTGATATTATCACCCTTTTTAAATTCATGAGCTTTACCATTGGAATCATAAAGTGTACAATCCTTGGTACATTTTCGATCATTCGCAACGTTTACGGGCCATAATCGAAGTGCCTCTGTAAAATTAAAATTTTACATATTTTGTTCAAACTTAAACTTTTAGCATTTACCTTGTATGACACAATCAAAATATTTTAAGCTCTGAATGTATTCATATGTTAAAGGCTTATCACCAAGATTTCTATTAGCTTCATTAATTTCCTCATACAAAGTGTTTTGAATTTCAGGATTCTTTGCCAGTTCATAAGCCAGAAACATGAAATATCCAGCAGCAGTTTCAAATCCTTTAACAAAAAGTCAAGTTATTTTAAAATATTTAGAATTAATTCAAATAAAAAATTACCTGCGAAAAAGAACAGCGCACATTGGCACACAAACTCTTCAAGATCCCATTCTAAAATATCACAAAATCGATAAATAAATTGAAATTCATTCAAAGATAAGATTACTTTTTAAAACTGCCTCAGTGTCATCACTTTTAATAACATACTCATTATCAATCACTTTTTTATCATTGTGATTTGGATCTTCTTTTAAGCTTTCAATATACATGTTGATCATATCAGGTCGAACTATTTTGTTATCGATTCGATACTGAATTGTATCTTTTACTAGTTTTAAGAAGTAATTTGATGCTTTTGTATCTAATAGGTTCATTCCAAGAAGCTTGAATAACTTAGGTATTATGAAAACTAAGAAAAATTTCAGAGTAGCAACTTGACCAAAATGTGTTAATCTTTTTCCCATCATGAAAAATTCGTTATCTTTGTCTTTCATTGAATTGACTTCAATGCCAAATATTGTTGTTGCAATTGTATCATTACAATAACGATTGAATAGATCTTTGACTTCCAAAACCACTTCTTTTCCATTTGATTTTTCGTTTAGAGCATCAACTGTACTTTTGGCACAATCATGCATCAGTTTGAACATAGTTCGCATTTTCATGCCAGTAAAAGTAGGTGACAACATATTCCGTGTAACCCTCCACTTTTGATCCGTTAATGAAAAAAGTGATTTTCCAAAAATAGTATCGACATCAGGTATATCACTGAACACATGATTTTGGAAACAATCAAACTTTTTCACAGTTATCTCTTTAATCAATTCAACATCACGAACAACTAAAACTGGAGTGACAATTTGCATAAATCCAGTGACACTTTGTTCTGGCTGTGACCAGTAAATTTTATTGAATGACTCAATAAAAGTAATTTTTCTCAGCATTATTTTATTTTGAATTGAACAACCGAACCAAAAACTAGGCTCAATATGAGGAATTCCTTTGAAATGTAAAATAAGGTAACATCATATTTTATTATAAGATGAATTAATATTTACCTCGTCGCTTAAATATATTATTGTAATAAACTCGCCAATTATACAGCAAAGTTAAGATGCTTATAATGAGTAGCCCACTCCATGACCACATAAAACAAAATATAGAACTTAATAATTCCATGTCTCAAGTTAAACTGATTCAATTTTGAACGCATCATTGTTAATAAATATAATAAATTTATTATTCGTAATTTTTCGTAAACACATACAAAGTTCCTACGTTTTTGTTGATATCGTTTTGTTTTGATGATTTTTAACTTTACTCGGTACAACATAATAAAAAAAACTTTTTATCTGTACTAAACAGGTGTAGAGTACAATTATTATTATCTTCTTACATTCGGTTTGGAGAGGAGTGCAATGCAAATCATGTGAAACAATTCTTATAATTGATTTATATTTATTAATATTGCGTCATATTTATAAGTCAAATAAAAATTAAAATGAATAAATTCAATTTATTTCCTTAATTTGAAATGAAGCCAAATTCCATCTTTTGCATAAGTTCCAAAAGTTCCTTTTTTGAATTGCAAAGGAATTTATGTTTTCTGGTAGGGTATAATTTTGAAGACAGATAAGAAAGAAAAAAATATTATTTTAGTTTCCATCAATAGAAATCTGTTGCCAATACATTGTCGGGGTCCCATGCCAAATGGTTGGTAAACTCTTGAATCAATTTCGTTCAGGATCAAATTTTTCTGGATCAGGCAAATAATTAGCGAAGAGAAACGATTGAAAAGAACATTGTGCGTGTTTGGTATCCAAAAATGTACTGAAAAAATTTTGAATGAATTTTATACAAATTGATAAAATAGATGTTCATTTGTATGTTTTTTTTATAAATTGCCGAATAATTATCTTGAACCGCGATATTTTGAAAATCATTGTCTTTAAGCCGAGTCAATGTTTGACCTTGATAATGATTTAATATTCACATTTATTAGTATAATTTTGGGTAATTTCAACGTTATTCGCTTTTCATATATTCTTGTATCAAATAACTGATTGTTTATAACAACTTGTAAATATTTATAGACACTTAAAATTGATACACGCGAATGATTGATATTGACTTCTATTAGTAAAATGTGATAAGTCATTCAAATAAATACGAAGTCATATCAAAAATAATTCTCAGTTGCCATTTTAATTTCAAAGTATTCAGAAGTAAAATACATATAAAATGTTGCTTGAAATATTATCAATTTTGACTTCTCTTATATTAAATCAGTATACAGTTTACTTCATTTTAATTTTTGGTTTGGCATATTACCTGGCGACCATTAATAATGACTATTTTGAGAAGCGTGGTGTAAAATACATTAAACCTTTTCCTCTAGTTGGAAATATATGGCCAGCTTTATCACGGAAACAGAATTTTTTTGAATATTATCAGGCAACTTATAACGCATTCAAGGACGTTGGATTTTTTGGTACATTTGAATTCATGAAACCACTTTACATTATTCGAGATCCAGATTTAGTAAAACAAATATGCATAAAAGACTTTGATACCTTTGTAAATCATCGTGTGACGATTGATGATAAACACGTAGACCCAATTTTTGGACGTAATTTATTTGTAATCAAAGACCAGAGATGGCGTGAAATGAGAAATATCATGTCACCAGCATTCACGGGCACTAAAATGCGTTTCTTATTCGCATCAATTCGTGATTCAATTAAAAACACGACAAAATATTTAATGGAAGTGGCAAAACAAAATAATGGGATTTATGAGTTTGAAGCAAAAGATTTTTTTACACGATGTAGTGCAGATGTTATCGCATCAGCAGCATTTGGTATTGAAGTGAACTCAATAAGAGATAAAGACAATGAATTTTATAAAACTGGTTTGCAAATGGCTGATTTTACGAAACCATCGAGAACAATTAAGTTTTTCATTTACAATACGGTACCACAATTTGGGAAGTTTTTGAAACTAAAAATATTAGAAAATGCTCATACAAATTTCTTCAAAAGCTGTTTAATGGAAGTTATAAATTCACGTGAGCAAAATAATAGTTCTCGTCCAGATTTTGTGCAAATTCTAATTCAAGCAAAGAAAAAGGGTAAAATTGAAACAGAAAACGGTGAGGAAAATGAATATTCGGTTGGCAAAGCACCTTCAAAAATAGAATGGACCGATGATGATTTTACTGGGCAAATGGTTGTTTTCTTTTTGGCTGGATTTGAAACAGCAACCACTCTCTTTAATTTTCTATTATATG
Organism: Culicoides sonorensis; assembly: GCA_900002565.1. Lineage (NCBI taxonomy): Eukaryota > Metazoa > Arthropoda > Insecta > Diptera > Ceratopogonidae > Culicoides > Culicoides sonorensis. The sequence continues at coordinate 37,180 of LN483432.1, forward strand.
AATTGGCAATCAATCAAGATATTCAGGAAAAACTTTTAAATGAAATTGATGATGCAATTGAAAATCTAGATGGCAATCCCATCGATTACGAGAAAATCCAACAAATGAAATATCTGGATATGGTGGTTCAAGAAGCTCTTCGAAAACATCCTCCCAATGTTGGTGTTGATAGAGTGTGTAATAAACCGTATGTGTTACAAGATAAAAGTGGTCAAAGAGTAGAACTTCAACCTGGAGATGCAGTTTTCTTCCCTGTATCGGGATTTCATCGAGACCCAAAGTACTGGCCAAATCCAGAGAAATTTGATCCTGAACGTTTTAATGACGAAAATAAGCATAAAATAGATCCAGGTGTGTACCAACCATTTGGAATTGGGCCACGTCAATGCATTGGCAATAGATTTGCATTGATGGAAACCAAATTATTATTTTATTCATTTTTATCAAACTTTAAAGTTGTGCCATATGAGAGATCCCAAATTCCATTGCAATATAAAAAGGGAACTTTTGGTACTTATGCCAAGGATGGTATTTGGCTCCATTTTAAATTAAGAAAATGAACAATTTGTTTCATTAAAATTTGATTCACAAAGAGAAATTTATTAATAAAATTAATTTTTTTCTTTCATATGACTTTTTTGAAATTTGCACATAATCAACATGAGATAACTTATCGTAAATTTCAAATTTAACGTTTGGCTATTAATCTTTAGATACGCGAATATTATTGTATGCAATATTGAAAATATACGAAGTTTTATTGGCTTACAGACACATATGAAAAGAACACAAAATTAAATCTCTTTAAAAAAATATGAATGAAATGTTTATCCGCCTATACTATAATTGCGTAGAATCTACATACACTATTAGACTATACTTCCGAAAAATATGCTTTTATGTGATGAAGCTTAGCAATAAAAAAATTAATTTTTTAACTGTTTAGTTCGGGTTTGAAAACGAAACTTATCACACGCACAATGTTTTTTTCAACGTTGTCTCTTATCGTGAGAGTACTTTTTAGTCAATTCACATCATATTTAATAATAACTTTTGGACTGGTGTATTATTTAGCAACAAAAAATAATGAGTTTTTTGAGAAACAGGGAGTTAAATACAAGAAACCACATTTACTTGTGGGAAATTTATGGCCGACAATTTCTCGGCAGAAAAACTTTTTCGAACATTACAAATCCCTTTATGATGAATTCAAAGACGTAGGATTTTTTGGATACTTTGAGTTTACTCGTCCAATATTGATGATTCGAGATCCTGACATTGTCAAGCAAATTTGCATCAAAGATTTTGACAGTTTTGTAAATCATCGCATTAGCATTGATCTTGATGTTGATCCAATTTTTGGCCGAAATCTTTTTGTAATGAAGGACAACAAATGGCGATTAATGAGAAATATGATGTCACCAGCATTCACCGGCACTAAAATGCGATTTTTATTTTCATCAATTCGTGATTCAATTAAAAATACCACAGATTATTTAGTGGAAGAAGCTGAAAAGAATAATGGAATTTATGAGTTTGAAGCGCGAGATTTATTTACACGATGTGGAACTGAAATAATCGCGTCTGCAGCGTTTGGAGTCGAAGTGAACTCAATAAAAAATAAAGAAGATGACTTTTATACTAACGCCATTAAAATGGCTAATTTTACAAAACTAAAGATGACATTAAAGACTATTTTGTGTTGTACTTGGCCCAATTTCGCCAAATTTTTTAAATTGAAACTTTTGGATAATCAATACATAGACTTTTTTAAGTCTTGTCTTTTGGAAGTCATGAGGTCACGTGAGGAAAGTAAATCTCCACGGTCCGATTTTGTTCAGATTCTAATGGAAGCCAAAGCAAAAGGTAAAATTGAACTTGAAAAAGGCGAAGTAAATGAGTATGTTGTTGGAAAGGAAGAATCGAAAAACGAATGGACTGAAGATGACTTTGTTGCACAAAGCTTAGCTTTCTTCCTTGCTGGATTTGAAACTGTGACAACTCTATTTAACTTTTTGTCTTATGAGCTAGCAATCAATCCAGATATCCAAGAAAAATTACTAGCAGAAATCGACGTGGTTCAAAAACAGTGTAAAGGTAATCCAGTAGACTATGATGCGATTCACAATATGGAATATCTTGATATGGTAATAAAAGAAAGCCTTAGGAAGCATCCCCCTCTTGTTGGTATGGCTAGAGTTTGTAATAAACAAATAACGCTAAAAGACAAAACGGGCCAAGAATGCACCCTTCAATTTGGAGATCAAGTTATTGCGCCAGTAGCTGGTTTTCATCGTGACGCAAAATATTGGCCTGATCCAGAAAAATTTGATCCTGAACGTTTTAATGACGAAAATAAGCATAAAATTGATTCAGGAGTCTACCAACCATTTGGCATGGGACCCCGACAATGTATTGGCAATAGATTTGCATTGATGGAAGCTAAAATAATATTTTTTTATCTCTTATCTGTCTTCAAAATTCTACCCTGCAAAAAAACACAAATTCCTTTGCAATACAAGAAAGGAACTTTTTTTATTTATGCAAAAGACGGAATGTGGTTGAATTTTAAATTAAGGAAGTAAAAGTACTCAAATAATATTGGACTAACAAATTTTTGAAAAAAAATGTTTAAGTTTAAAATTTTCTTAAAATATCCGTTATACGATTAATAAAGCGACGCTTTACCTTCTTAACTTGATCATATGTTTCATTTATAACATTTTTTACTTCATGAATGAAATTTACTTTTGTCAATGAATGTGAATGAACTTTAATACAAAATTGAAAAACTATTTATATATTTTTTTTTGTGTGTGCAAAATAAAAACTATGAAAGAATCCTTTATTTTTATTAACAAACACATTAAATTGTTAAAATATTTTTGAATTAATTTTCCGTTAAACGAGGACTTTTTCCATTCATTTTATTCACTTTACGGTATTCTCTCACTCTCTCTCATAAAATTTCTCACACATCTGAGCTTACAACTGTCAAAGAACTTCTCATTACGTTCTTTTCATTCTTTTCAGAAGCATGAATGAGGATAATTGTTAATGTTGTAAAATATAAAATTAAGTGAAAAATACAAAGAAAAAAGTAAAATTAAAACATTAAAAAAATCCCTGGTGCTATTTCAAAAAGGGTTTACATAACTAACATCTTATCAATTGGTAATACATTTAAAAATTAAATCAAGAGAAAAAAAGATCATTGAAAAATAAAAATCAATGATTCAGATATATTTTTTATACATATATAAGAGTGCTTAATGCGTATTACCCGGTATTTTATGTTTGAGCAAAAAAATACTTGTGAATATCTTAAAATTTATAAAATTTTGTGCAAAACTTATGTTATAAATAACTGTAAAATTAGAAAATCAATGCGTAGTGTTTGTGTTGTAAAAAAAAAGAAAAATATAATATAAAAATAAATAAATGAATAACCCACTGAGAAAATTGTGTCAAATATTGATTTTTCATCATATATGTGTGCTCCATATACATAAGGTTTTACAAGGTCCGTCGTCTATCATTATGATTATTATTATTAAATTATTTATTTTCACTGCGTATCGTTTGAGTGACGTCAGTTAAAAGGAAAAAAAAGTAGTATACCATTCTAGTCAGAATATAAAACGTGTAATTTAAAATATAAACATTCACTGATGTGAATATGAAATAATTAAAAATTTATAAGACAACATTAAACATATAAGTAAAAATGTATTTTTAGCTATCACGCTATCTAGTTGAATTGTCTTCAAAATCATATATTACTCGATAAATAATTATATAACAACAAACATTCGTTTCAATTAAAGTGTTTCATGTAAGATAGAACACGTGTTGTTATCACTCAAGTATAGTACGATACAAGTAATTAACAACCGCAACAGTCATTCATACATAAAAATAAAAAAATATATATTTTGAATTGCAATTCAATCAATTTATAAAACTCGAATTGGAAGACCATGATTTTGACACATGTATTAGATTTAGTTCAAAATTCATAAATGTAAATAAAAAAAAATTACAAAGCTTGAGTGATACATCTGTGTTGAAATTCAAAAAAAAAGCATTGTTTGAGACAATTTAATCTGTATAATAATTTTTATTTTATGTTTATCGCTCACCGTGAATTTGTGTACCTGTGTACGGTCAATGATCTTAAAAAAAAGTGTAAAATTATTTCAGTTCTTATAAGTTAATATGAGATTTCATGGAGTTTTAATTTTATTCTTTTTGTATTATTTTACAACACAATTTTAAAGTAAACAACAAAAGGAATGTATGGAAAAGAATACAATGTAAAAATTAAAGTGAATCTTATTTTTCTGAAGGTTTTCAAAAATTACCAGGAAATTCAGAAATGTGCTTAATTCATTTAAAGAAAATTTGACATCGCATATTCATTTTTTGTACATTGCAAACTTTCACTTACCACCTGATTTCCTCTTTTTTTTGTTCTTGTACAAAAAAGAAAAACTGGTTATGTTTGCTATAAATACCGAGTAAGATTTCAAGGACATTATATTCACATTCAGATATATATGGCTATCAGTGGATATATTTATGCAGGAATCTGAAGCAGTTTCTTTCATTATTTCTCCTTAAACTTTACTTGAATATCCAGAAAGAGGAACATTTGACTTTGTAAAATTTGATGTGTAAGGCAAGCTAACGTCCTAATACATTGAATAAGGTTCTCGACCTTAAATCTCTAATCGGATACTTAGAGTTCGGACTTTAAGCCTTTAAATTTCTAATTTTACATTAAATCAATCAAAAATACACGCTTAATGTCGATTTCTAATATTTTATTAATCTCAATTCAAATAAAGATAAAAAAAGAGCAAACATTATATAACCTGATTCTAAGCTAATGAACAAACACAGTTATGTACATTCTTCTTCTTTTTTTCATGAATTTAAACAGACGTGTTCTATAAATTGTTCAAAAAATAATGAAGAGTATTTATCAGTATTCAAAATACGCAAAACAGCCATTTTAACAATTTATCGTTCATTGTCTTTTAATTTGGTGACATATAATTGTAAAATTGAATGTAATAAAAATCAAATATCATTGAATTCAAAATTAAATTAATAAAAAAAAACATGTGAAATGTAACATGCTAATTAAAGTTTTAAAAGAAAATTGAAATCTTATAAGCGAAATTCAAAAATAGAACTTTATCAGAAAGAGAAGCTGAATTCAGAACAAAGAACAAAAATACTTGTGTGTCTGTGAAATGTAATACAAAAAAAAATAAATAATAATAATAAAAGATTGTGCGAAATAAATTAATCAACAAACAACAACAAAGAAAAATAAAGAGAAAATGAAACATTACGACTCGTATTTTATAAAGAAACACATCAAAGTCTGTGAATGATTCATTCAACTTTATTTTTATTTTAGAATGAAATTATATTTATTTTCATTTTATTCTTAATTGTAATAAGACGACTTAGTATAAACAAAAATAAAATATACACAACAGTTATCGAATAAGACTTTAACAGAAACCTCCGAAGAATTCGTAGAATTTTCTGCACTAATCACATTCGCCGAATAATCCAATTCCTTATTGTTAAAGTAATTTAATTTATAAAATATAAAAAAAATCGGTAGTGACATTCAAAGTAATACGCATGCCATTCAATGTACGGACTCCACGTGGGTTTTGTATCTCATGCCATTATCGGCAGTTTTTTAGCTAGAGTTTGCGCAATAAAGGATGTGGCACATTGCAATCTGAATTTATATGGAATTTTACAAAAAAATAGTAATATTTTCGGCTACTCATAAAAAACTTTTGAAAAAAAAATTGAAAAAAAATCATAAAAATTTTCATTTACAAAACATAAGAAATTTCGTCCTGAATCACCATCATCGTCTAATATCATGAAACTGAGACGTTTCAATTTAAAATGCACCACTTTTATGTTTCAATAATATTATGTCTAGAAAAAATGTTGTACAATTAAAACGTCAGGTGATTTTTCGTGTGTGAATATGATAAAAAAATAATATTATGAATTCATAAAGTAAAAAAAAATTAGTATGAAAAAAAATATTCAAATAATCTAATTGTGTGCTGAATTGGTGCCTAAAAAGGATTTCTAACAAAAAAAATAAGTGAAGTGAAATAAAATAATAGGAAGTATTTGCAATTTAAGTCGTATTATCAAAACTTTTTGTTTTTGCTCAAATCATAACAGGAATAATTAATTCAATTTTTTATTCTGTGGCGCAGTTTACTATTCAAATGATTACAAAATACTACGGATTGAGTACGTTTAATTAATTATAAAAAAATTTATAATAGGAATTATCAACGTCATGAAAAAAAATTTATATGGCTACCTGTTCATAATCGATATTCAAATAGTAGAGCTTAAAAAAATAAAGAGTGATTCTATGAATATTTTTTTTTCATCAATTAAAAACCAGTATATTCTTAAGTTTAAAATGAAAAAAATTATAATGTCAATGTGAACCTGTTTTAAAATAACCGAAACAAATTGGCAAAAAAATAATAAAAGTATTTCATTCACGTAGAATTTGAGTAAACAAAAAATTTTGTTATCATTTTGAACTCTGTTTCGGTAGCATATCAGTTGTTATAATTTTATTTTTTATTTATAATTAAGTGCAATTGAACTTTAAATGTTAATTTTAACACATTAAAAATGTCAGTGATCTTGAAAATTCAATTTTTTTAATTACATTTTTGTCACCTTCAATACTGAGGTCGTCTAAGATAACGCTGTAATTTGAAAATATCCCGAAAAATCATCTCGACGTGCTGCAGTTGAACTTTACAAGTGATCACAAGGCTCGTATTATATATATTTTTATTTATTTATTGCAGGCTCTTATCAATAAAAATCAACAATTAAAATTAAAATTAAAATCAGCAATAAACAATAAAATAAAACTTTGATCAATTTCATGTTAAAAAAAAATGATTTGAACTGATAGATGAAATTTTTTTCTTGATTTAAACAAAAAATGACTTGATTGTACAAAAAAAGAAAGAAAAACAAAAATAAAGTGATTGGAAAAAGAAAAAAAGAAATTCGGACAAAAAAAAACAAATTTTAATAAAACAACCAATTTCATCTTTAAAAGAGCGTATCGTTATTGAACCAACCATCAAAATGAGTAACGGAACAAATTATTGTAAGTATAAAATAATTGATAATTATTAAAAGAGATATCTTCACTGTCATCTGTAATCATTAGGTCTGCTGACCATAAATAAAATTTTAAAAAAGATAACTCAACTTTGAAAAAAAAATAGTTTGTCAACAAAATCAAATTTTTAACTAATTCTGTTGTTGATTCTCATTTTTATTAGATTTACAAGATTAGCTTTATCAAAAACCAAAAGTCTAAGTTTCAAGTCCAATTATTACTTTTAAAAACTTAATTTAATATAAAATTCTTTAATCTGATGTTGTTTAGTGTCATTGTCTGAGTTTGCTATAAAAAAAAAATTTATTATCGAAATGACACATATTTTATAAGTCCATGTAATTTTTTGTTACCATTTGTTGATATCAGTATCAAATGAGTTTACAGTTTTTTTCTGTATTTAAAAATGTAAGTGTATCAATTACTGTTCTTATCAATTTCGTTAAAAATTTTGCGTTTTACATCAGTCATTATTTGACATTCGGATGATACAGTTGTGATTTATCATCATTGTTATTATTTTATTTTAAAATTTATATTTTTTTTCATTCCAAATTTGTCGAAAAAAAATAATCAAGCAAACATTTTAAAAAAAGGTATTTAAGTGAGCAATTAAATATTTGATGCATTACAAGGTTTTATATGACATGAGCGTAAAACCTTCTAATCGTATATGGATCTAGTTGATAAAGTTAATCTTTGAACTGAACTTTGTAATGATAATTAAATGTTAACATAAGTAGATCAATATGGGTTATCAAGTGTCGACACATGGGATGATAAGTGAAAAAATTTGCATGCACAATGTGACAAAATATATATTTTTTTAATAAATAAAAGAAGAATTATTAATTTCCATTATAATTGTTCTGTGTAATCAAAAAAATGTAATCACTGCTCTTTAAAATGAACATTAATTTTTCCGGTTTGACTTTGATTATACTAGTTGTCGAATGACCTTCAGACAATTATGTGTTATTATATTTGTTGAAAAATTATTATTGATTTATGATAAACTTTTTGTTTTGATTTTTCTTCTTTTTCAGGGGAAAACATGGAAGATTGTTTACAATATGTGGGTGGCACAGTAGGAGCTGTTACATTATCAAGCATTGCAGCAGCTACAGCTTATTATTATGCAACAAGACCATCACCCATAACACCACTTGTGCCTCTGGACGCTCAATCACCAATATTAGATGTAAGTTGTTTCATTTTGTTTCAATTTTATACATAATAAGAGGATTAAACTCATTTAATATCTTTTTTAAAAATAACATTTTATTTATAAACATAATATGAGTGTAAATATTTAATAACATTTATCGTAATACAATGTTGTAATTATTGACCTACGGACGCGACGACGCAAGATAATTATAGAAAAACTATGTCGTGTGACATATAACTATATTTTATTAGATAAAAATAACAAGGCGTCTCCATTCACTTGAATATTAGTTCGAGGATTAACTTTAATCTGGCTTTAATCCTTGCACAGGCACTATCACAAAAATGATCGAAACTCAAAACTAATGTAAAATTAAAGTTCATCATCATCAATTTATGATTGACATCATAACATCGTCATAAACAGATGTTAGACAAGTGCAACACCTTCCTATAGTCAAATAAATTATTGATGTTTACTAGTAGTCTAAATAAACATTTGAATTATTTTTATGAATGCATGGCGTTAGGATTAGTAAAAATAACCGAAATGAATGAAAATTTGTCGTAATATATGACGTTGTAGTGAAATGAGTTGATGTAGGCAAATGGACGTCATTAATAGAAATTCACCCAAAATTATCTATTTTTAGATTATTTTTATCTAGTGTGCCACTTATTTTGTTTGTTTGATATACTTGCTGAATATAATTCAGCATTAAGCTGAGTTTTTTTTTAATTTATATTTGAACTTTTGTCTCACTTCAAGATTGAATTTGGCTTGACCCCTCTTATAATTTTAAGACTTGAAAAGACAAATTTGAGATGAAATTATTTCTTACAGTTACTAAAATATTTTTAAATTCGTTCGAATATCAGTATGCTTGAATTAACATTTAGGACGATCTCCAATTCTGACTTAAAATATATACCTTTGACAAATAACAGTGTATCTAATAAGTTCCCATTCTCTTTCTACTTAATTATTTTTTTCTACATGATATCATAACAACAACATAATTTAAAGACACACTCTCTCGAGAGAGATGCTAGGAATCAAATCAAAATTAAATTAAAATAAACTTTGAGACTCTTTGAAGATATAACATTAAATAATTTCATGGTCGGACAATGTCTGAATGTATAATTTGACCACAAAGAATGAATGAGTGCAAAATGATTATATTTTATATTCAAGACGCTCGCATAAGTAAAATATTCTGTTTTGCTCATCATTTTCTATACAAATTGTCATTCATATATTATTATATTGTTTGTAATTGAAATAATTTCATCTGAGAAGTGGCAGTCAATCTTGAGATTTTTAACGATTAAGATGTTTTGATCGATCGTGCGTTATTGGTCCTCTTAAATATATTTATGATAAATAAGTTCCGATGTGAGAAAACGTTAAAAAAGAAAAATAATTTTAATAGAAAATACAATTTAAAAAATGATAAAAAAAATCGTCATTAACATAAAGTATTATGCATTTTATAAAATTGTAATACAAAAAAATGTTACAATAACTTAATTGAATTTGTTCTAGATCATTCGTGATAAAATCTCGAGAATATAAAAAAAATTTAAATGAAATTTAATTATATTATAATATAATTTAAAAAAAAAAAGTAAATAAATGTGTGCGCATAAAAACGTTATGTAATAAATATTTTTATAATATTGTCACAGTTAATTCAGCATTCGTTTCGATTTTTCAATTTAATTTAACTTTTCAAAAAATTTGCATAAAATTGATTCGTCAATTTAATAAAAAAATTCTGTCTTAAAGTGTTTTATTTGGTGGTCAAAGATTAGTGACACCTTGAACACCATTCAAGCTGGTCGATTTCATTAAACTTAAATTTGAATTAAGAGTGATTTATTTTCGGGACATCCTAGTGTAACAGTCATACATTTAATTATTGAGAAATTACAATTTTATACATGTTTTAATTTTTATTTAGAACGATAGACTTTGTCGCAGTCTATAAAATTTATGTCGTGCTACATTAAAGATTAACTTGTAATGATTTTTTTTGTTGTTACTTCTTGTAAACTGTAAAAATATATTAAATTTTAATTTGAACTGAAACATTTTATTAAAAAATTTCTAAAAGAATCAAAAAATGGTTAGTTGATTCTGTAAAAGGATTTTTAAGCCAACGATACAGTGAATTCAATTTAAATTTACCTTGTTTTTTTTCACTTTTAGTCAAGATAACGAAATTGATTTGAATTCATGGTTTATCGGCTTTCTTTTTATTATTTTTAACGAGAAAGTTATAACATATAATATGATAAATCAGAAAAATCTCAGAAAGTTTATTAAACCTGTCTCAAAATAAATTGATTACACTGTTCATGAAAAAAAACATTATTACATTATTAAAACAGACATAAAAATTGAAATACCTTAAAATGTATTTTAAAATTTGAGCAAAACAATTTAAAATAATTAAAAATATAAATAGAAAACCGTAACATTGATTCTATTTTCACTTAAAAACAATTCATAACGTCAAAAAAATATTAAAATTTCTGATTTACGTAGTGAGACTAAATCCAATCAACACACACGATACAGTTTTTGGATTCATTCATTAAAGAAAACTTATAACAATAATTAACCAGCTGAAAAATACTTGTCATAGTAAACAATATTGAGGAATAAATTTCAAAAGAGAAAAGTTCAGTAAATAATAATAATATTTTATTTTAATGAAGTGTAAAAATATCGTTAAAAAACTCTTAAAAACAAAAACAAAGTAGTCAGAGTAGTAAAATATTTAATTATAGGAACCATAAAAGATTAAAGTATTAAAAAACAAAAATATTAGTGAAATAATAGATGAAAATTAACTGAATCATGTTTTGTTGTGGTTCAGCAATTCCATTAAGACCACCAATTGATTTTACTCAACAAAGTGACACATTGAGGGTAAGATGAGTAACATGTTAAAAATATATAAATTTGTCCTTGAACTTAGAAATGGACATATGTAATAAATTTTGATTTGTTTTTAAATCTAATTAATTCACGTGACATTTATGAGACAAATATAAAAAAATTATTTGACATGAACAGATTTATGACTGAACTTAAGTTTCTTATACATCAATATGACGGATTGTTTGTCGATATCTTTGCACTAAATTACTACCGGTCGGTTTTTCTAAGAACATTTTAAATCAAATCATTTCAAATTTTGTTGGTTTATGGCCCAGAAGATAATTTGGCCAGCCAGGCCTTGACACTGCTCCTGTTTTTCTTGTTACGGTCAATCTAATGCAAATTCGTTGATAGCCCTCACAACTCTAAATTCTTTCTATTTGCCAATTAATAGAAATTTTATTAATAAAACATCATCAAAGTTGAAAGATCAGGTGCATGATAGTGTCTTGTAATCACGCTCATTTGCGACAAGAAGCAAAAAAAAAATAGAATACGCTCTTCTGAGTTTAATCATTAAATTATTGGTATATGTACTATTTTTAGCAGCATCCTACGGTATTTATTAGTGAGGAGACTGCCATTGAAATTTTAAATGAGACATGAACACAACGAACTTTTCAACTAAAATGACCATTAACTAGGGTGACCCATCAAATTCTCAATTCAAAAAAAATCCAAAAAATATCATCAAAATTTTCCACTTGAATGGACTTTAAAACATTCATAAACAACAAAATGTGACCCATTAACTTTTTTTTATTTGTTTTAACTTTAATGAGATTTAACGTCGTAATTATGACGATGTGAGATAATTATTTAATAATAACAATTTAAAAATTAAAATTGAAAAAAAAACACAAAGAAAAATAAAAGAACATGTGATGTAGTGCCAAAAATTTGATTTATTTAAGTATTTTCTTTCAAGATCATATGGTTTCACGAAAATTTCTTTAAATGATTTTACGATTACTATGCCATCAAATGAAATGAAATGTTTATTTGAATTGAATACATTTTCCAATAATAATTTATTAAAGTTGATTCAATCAGGAAATATTACTACCATATCTCTTTTTTTGTGTGAAAACATTGACTTTGAAAATAATGAAATAATAAAACAAAAATCGAAAAAGAAAATTTACGGAAACGTTTCAATGAAAATATTTATGATCGGACTAATATTAGTTTTGGATGCGAAAATATATTTATGTAATTTTCCTGTACGAAACCACCAATTTAAATGCGATTGACTAATGAGTGCAATTGCATACCCAAGTAATTTATGTTGACAGTGATAATTAATGAGTAATTAAATACAAAGACATTGTTAGACCACAAATAAATTCTATGAAACTGAAATTAAAATGACGATTTTACTTTTTTATGTTTATTTGTAGGGGCCCGAACAGATTCATGTTTCCAAGTTTTACAAAGATTCGAGAGATGGAAAATTTTTAAGTTACATTCATGATGATGCTCGTACATTATATGAAACTTTCCGAAAAGGTGCTAATGATTCTAACAATGGACCATGTCTTGGATGGAGAGACCCCATAACAGCACCATACCAAGTAATATTTTGAATTTAATCAATTTTTTAAATGTAATTTATGATAAATCTTCTTTAATAGTGGATGACATACAACGAAGCATTGTTAAGAGCAAAAAATTTTGGTTCAGGATTAATATCACTTGGACTTAGACCTGGTCCCCAAACTCTTGTAGGCATTTATTCACAAAATCGACCGGAATGGATTTTATTTGAACAGGGATGCTATTGTTATTCACTTGCAATTGTACCTCTTTATGATACCTTGGGTCCAGACGCATGCTCATTTATTATTCAAAAGGCTGAATTGACTGTTGTGGCGGTCGAAGATGACGCTCGAATCAATTTGTTGTTGGACAAAGCACCAAGGTAAAAAGTTTTAATTTGTGAATTATTTTAAATAATTTTTAACATTAAATTTCATTTAAAACAGAGTGCTTCAAAAAATAATTGTGATTAAAGAAATCAAACCTGCTACAATGCAACGTGCAAAGAATCGTGGTATTGAAGTCCTGACATTTGCTGAAGTTGAGAAATTAGGTGCTTTAAATAATCATCCAGAGGTTCCTCCAAAACCATCTGATTTGTGTACAATTTGTTATACTTCTGGTACAACAGGTAAAGTAAAAAAAAGTAAATAAAGTGAGAGCAATTGTGTTATAATTTTTTTCTTATATAGGTGATCCAAAGGGTGTCATGTTATCACATGCAAATTTAGTGGCAGCAATATGTTCTGTACAATTACAATTTGGTGATCATAAATTAAGGTCGACAGATGTAATGATCTCATTTTTACCATTAGCTCATATGTTAGAACGGGCATGTGAAAACGGAGTATACTATTTAGGCGGTAGTGTTGGTTTCTTTTCGGGTGACATTAAACGTTTAGCTGACGATATGAAAGCCTTACGTCCAACAATTATGCCGGCTGTGCCTCGATTACTCAATCGCATCTATGACAAAGCAAATTCAGAAGCATCAAAGTCCAAAATAAAAAAGTTAATCCTAAGTATGGCCGTCAATTCTAAGGAAGCCGAATTACAAAAGCGAATTATTCGGCGTAACAGTATTTGGGATAAGCTGGTATTTAAAAAAATCCAAGATGGATTTGGGGGAAATTTAAGACTTATGTTGACTGGTTCAGCACCATTAGCACCAAATGTTTTGACATTCATGCGATGCGCATTAGGATGTATTGTAGTTGAAGGATATGGCCAAACCGAATGTAGTGCACCATGCACTCTCACAGTTCAGGGTGATGCCGAATCGGGACATGTTGGACCACCAATTGCCTGTAATGCTGTCAAGTTGGTAGATGTCCCTGAAATGGAATATTATGCAATTCAACAACAAGGTGAAATTTGTATAAAAGGCACAAATGTTTTCCTCGGATATTACAAAGACCCAGTTAAGACAGCAGAAGCAATTGATCAAGATGGCTGGCTCCATACTGGAGATATTGGCGAATGGACACGTAATGGTACACTTAAAATCATTGATAGACGAAAGCATATTTTCAAATTAAGTCAAGGTGAATACATTGTGCCAGAAAAAATTGAAAATGTATATGTAAGAAGCCAATACATTGAACAAGTATTTGTATATGGGGAGAGTTTAAAGGTACAATATTTCATAAAATCAATCTATCAAAACTTCAATGAAATTATTTTAATTTTATTTTAGAGTTGCGTTATAGCGATTGTCGTTCCTGATGTTGAAATACTTAAACGATGGGCTACACACAATAATATTGCCGGAACATTGAGTGTTTTATGCAATAATCCTGATGTCAAAGCACTCATCTTAGCAGACATGTTAGATCTTGGCAAACAAGCTGGACTTAAATCATTTGAACAAGTAAATTCATAATATCTTTAAATAACATATAAAATTCATATTATTATAAAATTCACAGGTCAAAGACATATATCTGCATCCTGATCTATTTTCGGTTCAAAATGGTCTTTTAACACCCACATTCAAATCTAAGAGACCGGAAATAAAGAGCTACTTCAAACCTCAGCTAGACGACATGTATAAGAACTTAGATTGAGACCATATCGAATTCAACATAATTTAAACATCAGAATGCGGTTAAAAAAAAGTGGCAATTATTTTCTAATAATAATGATAAGGAAAATCGATAATAAGAATATTAATTATAAATAGGAATCTAATTTAACTGAAAAAAAATTAATAACAATATTAATTAAAATTATCAAAAACTAAAATTAATTTAGAAAAAAAAACTTAGAAAAATATGGCGATTAGATTGATTTGTAGAAAATATACAAAAAATAATTGAGAAAAAATATGGTGACAAAATTTTAAGGACTTGATAAATAAACAATGTCTTTATAAGACAAATTAAATAGCAAATTTTTATAAGAATATAAAAGTCCAGTACTAAGCCTAATTTTATCTATGCACTGCAAAAAAAATAGATGAGAGAAAGAAACAAAATAAATGGTGATTGATGTAAATATTTTCTCGGATTGAAGTGAACTAAACTTTCGGTTTTCGATCCCATTAATTTTTCTACAACTCTCAGGCAAACCTAATTAGAGCTTAAAAAATAAGCACTTAAATAATAAATAAATTAATAAAAAAATAAGTCAAATTAAGAAATCAAAGGTTTTTTGCTAGAATATGATAATATGTTAAAAATAAATTAATTTATAAGTTTAACTTAGTACTTTTTTTTTGGTCAAATTATAGCTTTATTTCATTCAAAACATTTAAAATGTTATCAAAAGTATCTTAGATGCTTGAATAAGATTTCATATTATTTTTTTTTAATTTAAATATTTAATTTGGTCGTGGTTAAAAATTATTCGAAGGTAGTATTAAAGATATATCCATGAAATTTAAAGCGGATTTAATAATTTTTTTGTTAATAAAATATCTTTAAATAGTTCGAATTGATAGAGCTTTAACTAGTTTTTTTCTTATATCAACTAATTCTGGTTATTATTAATTTTGAATTTCGTCCGCATTAAATTAAAATAATTAAAAAAAAAATCCTAGTCTTTTAAGTACTAAATTTATTCAAAGTTATCATCACACTTTACGTAATTAATTTAAACTTAACTAAAAACATTTAAAATATTATTGATAGATAATACTGAAGACTTTTTGAATAAATTGATAACATTAAAGTTTGGAGATACCTAGATCGTTAGTAGCAGATTTTTTTTTAAATAAGAGCTTTTCATGTAGCGAATGATTAGCATTTTCTTTTTTTGATGAATATTAAAGTTAAAATAATTAAAATGTAATACGATGAAAAAAAACTGAAATAAATTTCCTGATATGATGAAAACAATACCAAGAATTTGTTCTTACTAAGATTTCCAATCTTGTCCCTGTAATTTTATAATACCAATTTTTATTCGTTAAAGTTTTCATTTGACTCGAGCTTCAATTCAAAACTCTCTTCTAAGTTCAGAGAGCACATTTTACTCCAAGAAAGTTCATACATTAATAACTGACTTTCTGATTAAAACATTTTAAAATAAATTTCATTTCACAATCGAAATGATCTTTGTCCTGTTCGTTCATTCAAACTCAAAATTTTCTATAGACGTAGAAATCAAAACAACATCACCGAAAAAAACTACGTCGTCTCGGCAAATTGGATTTCAGTAGGAAAATAAACAAAGTATTTAGGTAAAATTTTGGTAAGAGCTATGGGGCTTTTACAAAAATGAGTGACAGTCATGGAAGATACCAAAGAATCGTGTAAAAGAAGTCAAGAAGATGAATTAGAAGTTTTGAAGGTAAATTTCTGACTCTGCTTAGAAATTTTTTACGTCATCATCTAAAAAATTCAATTTATCACTTAAATATTATCTCATTCCAGTCAATATTTGGATCAGATGTCCAAGATTTACGAAACATACAGAAAAAATGGAAACCGCTAAACATAAAGATTCGGTTGACGCCACAAAAAGGAAGTTCTGGCGATCAACAAACATACGTGAGCACTTCATTACATATATCGTGTTCGGCAAAATATCCCGGTTTCATACCGAAAATTCAATTGGAAGATAGCAAAGGGTTATCTGATGCTTTATTAGAGCAGCTGTTAGAGATATTGAACAAGCAAGCAAAGGATCTGGAAGGAGAAGTTATGATTTATGAACTTACTCAAACAGTTCAAGAATTTCTGCATAAACACAATCATAAACCTCGTGGCAGCTTTTATGATGAAATGAAAAAACAAAATGAGGATTTGTTAAAGTTGAAAGAGGACGAAGAAGAACAGAAAAAGAAACAATTAATGGATGAGTTGCTAAAACGAAAAGAAGAGTTAAAAAATGAAACTCGTATGCGTCGAGATACCATGAAACGCAGTATGAGTGAATCAAGTCCAACACATAGAACATACAGTTCTTCAGAAAATTCTGAACATTCACCACTTTACAAAATGCAAAATTTATCTATAAGTGACTGCAGTGAACATCAAAAGAGTGATACACTGTATTTTGCTAATGCTGGACGAAAAATACAAAAAGGAACATGCATAGCTCACTCTGATAAAGGATGTATTGCATATTCTGGAATTGATTTGGAATCTGGACAGTTGTTTTATATAACAGAATGGTTTATAAAATACAGTACAATCGAGTCAAGAGGCAAAAACACAGTTGATGTTGTAGAATGTGAGTATAAAATGAATCAACTTTGAATGTCAAATAATTTTTATACATTATCTCATTACAGTTTTAGAAAGAGAGACAAAAAGTTTGTCAAAAATGCGTCACAAGAATATAATTTCGTACAATTTTATTCAGATAGTACAAAAGAAAGATGGACTCTTAATTTATTTAGTACAAGATTTCATTTTTGGTTCTTCTGTGAGTTGTATTTCGAGTTATTTGGGTTGGTCACCCGATGGTGCCAGTTATGCAGCTCGTGGAATTTTGGATGCTTTAATTTATTTGCATAAACATGGAATAACGCATGATAATTTATATGATTCAACTGTTTATATTGACAGTAATGGAACAGTCAAAGTAACTGATTTCAATTTGGTGCCACGTCTCGAAGAATTGGTGAGTGGACAAAAACAGTCAAAACCTGATTTGACAGCATTTGGTGCTTTAATAGAGTCTTTGTCACCAACTCCACCCGAAGAAATGAGAGATTTCATTGAAAAATGTAAATCGACAAGAACCATTTCGTTGACGGACCTTCAAGAACATCCATTTTTGAGACCAATGTTATTTCAACACAATCAAGAAAATAACAAGGGAAAAGAACTTGAGGTGACAAAAAACTTGGAAAAAGATCGTCCACATTCAACGCAATTACTTCAGTATTCCGCTCCAGTTATAACTGCCGAAAAGTCAAGACTTCAAACAGAATTTGAGGTGCTAACATATTTGGGGAAGGGTGCTTATGGAGATGTACTCAAAGTACGAAACATTCTAGATAATCGTCAATATGCCATTAAACGAATCCCGTTACCAGCAAAGAGTAAACAACTATTCAGAAAAATGACGAGAGAAGTCGAGCTCTTGTCAAGATTAAATCATGAAAATGTGGTGAGATACTATAATTCTTGGATTGAAAGTGCCATTGCTCAAGATGATGCAAATCGTAGTCTCATGGAAAATGATGAATGGTCAATAAGTCACGATAGTCGTCGTCATAGCAATCGACTTAACCCAAGGGTAATCAAACAGGAGAGTGACGATTCAAGTGATTCCAGTGATTGGATTTGTATGCCAAAAGACAATTCAAGTTCAGACGGTATTGAATTTGTTGATTCAAATGGAGCTGTCACAAAATATGACGACGACTCGGATGATGAAGTTAATCATACAAAAAGTACAAAAGAAGAAAAGAATGAAATTCAATACATGTACATTCAGATGGAATTTTGTGAGAAATCTACACTGAGGACTGCAATCGATAACAATTTGTATGAAGACATTGATCGATTATGGAGATTATTCAGGGAGATATGTGAAGGTCTTTTACACATTCATCAACAGGGAATGATACATCGTGATTTGAAACCAGTCAATATTTTTTTGGATTCTAGGGATCAAGTTAAAATAGGAGATTTTGGTCTGGCAACTACGAGCGTCTTGGCATTGCAAGACACAACAACGACTCATTCTTCTCATGCAAATTCCAGTTCACTTACCGGTAAAGTTGGAACGGCACTTTATGTTGCTCCAGAATTGGCAACAACAGTTGCCTCTAAATCAACGTACAATCAAAAAGTTGATATTTACTCACTTGGAATAATACTTTTCGAAATGTGTTCTCCTCCTCTAACAACTGGAATGGAACGTGTCAAAACAATACTTGCAATTAGATCACCATCCATTATACTTCCAGACTTGATGTTGAAAGATCCTAATTGTACACAACAAGTTCAGTTGATAAAATGGCTTTTAAATCATGATCCAAAACAAAGACCAACTACAGAAGAACTGCTGTCATCCGACTTACTGCCATCACAAAAATTGGAAGCAAACGAATTGCAAGAAATGGTCCGTCATGTACTCGCAAATCCACAAAGTCGTATTTACAAGCACTTGATTGCAAAATGTCTTACACAAGAAAGTGATATTCTCACCGAGCTCACTTACCATACAGATTTGATGCCAATCTTCCCACTTTTTGAGTATGTGAAACATAAGATAACACAACTTTTTATTAAACATGGAGCAATTGAAGTAATTGCACCACTCCTGAGTCCCATGTCCAAAAATGTGTATCCTAATACAGTGAGGCTGATGACACATTCTGGATCTGTAGTGACTTTGCCATATGACCTTCGTTTACCATTCATTCGTCATGTTGCCCTCAATGGCATAACATTCATTCGAAGATACAGCATTGGTCGAGTTTATCGTGAAAAGAAAGTCTTCAATTTCCATCCAAAACAAATCCATGAATGTGCATTTGATATAATAACACCGAATCGTGGCAATCTCCTAGCAGATGCTGAATTACTTTTCATCGCATATGACATAGTAAACGAATTGCCTACATTGCAACAAAGAAACATCACATTTAGAATTAATCACACTTCTCTCCTCAGAGCAATTTTGTTATATTGCAATGTGCCACCAGAACGTTATAATGATGTCCTTGATCTTACAAATGACTTTCTTGAAGATAAAATTTCAAAGTTTCAATTAAACTCATCAATCAACTCAATTTTAAATCACTCATCAAAACATACGTCCACATTAATTGATTTGTTGCAAGTTGATACAACAATTGCCAATATAAATAGTTCAGTACTGCGAACTCTTATTAAAGGGAGAGGAGAAGCAGCCCAATTAGCTAAAGGTGCTATTAAAGAAGTTGAAGTTGTTGTCATGTTGGCACAAAGTTTTGGGATTTCATGCCCGATTCATATAAATGCCGGATTTGGAGGTGGTGATAACTTTAAATTGAAATCTGGTGGAATTGTCTGGCAAATGGTTGGTGAATTGAAAGCTGGAAGGCATAATAAATGTACAACTCTAGCAGCTGGAGGGAGATATGATGATAAAATTATTGATAGTCAGTAAGTATTGACTTCTATGATTTAATAAAATTAAATGATTTACATTTCTTTTTAAAATTTTTAGGAAAACCGCTACAAATATTGGAATCACATTCCCTAATCGTGATATCAGTGGTTGTGGATTTTCCTTCGCACTCGATAAACTTGTCTATGCCCTCAGATTATCTGAAGATGATATTAAACATAGTTCAATTGACGTTGTGGTATGTGTTGTTCCTGGATCCCCAATCAAAGAAGTAGCACAGACCCTACGAACATTCTGGGCAGCTGGATTGAAAGCAGGAACAGCTGAAGCTAAAAATTTCAATGAAGCACAAGATATGGCCAAGGACCTTTGTGCTAAACATGTAATACTTCTTGGTGCTGGTGGAGAATTTCGTGTACGAACATGGGAAAAAAATCAATTTCAAGAAAAGAAAGTGATGAAACATGATCTTATCTCCTACTTATCAAGTACAATGAATAACAACACAAACAATCAAATACTTTCATCATCGACATCATGCCACACAAATATTATGAACACAGTTAAGACAAATAATCAATTAAATACAACTTCATTACCAACTCTGGATTACGTCTTCCGATTATCTGAAAAATTGACGACAAGTAAACGCAGACGATACGAAGGTCAAATTGAACAAACTGTCTCACCGATTTTATCAAAATTTGCTAAAAAGGAAAAAATTACAATGATTGCCGTTGAGCTGGGAACTTCAATTGTTAAAGCGATAATTGCAACTTTGGATCCTTATCCCGAAAATCTTGAAACTGATCTGATGGCTGGTTTCAATCAACTAATTGAAAAGTAAGTGAATTTTCTCCCAGATTATCATAAAATAATAAAACAATTTTTTTTCAGGTTTCCAAAGCATAAAAAAGCTCTTAATGATGTTTATGATGAAATTTATGATATTTTGGCAGACACACAGAACCCTTCAATTGTTGGAATTTATTCAATAGTTGACTGTTATTACAGGTTACTTCTTTAAAGAAAAACCAAATAAAATATTAAAGTTCATTCTTTTAATACTAATTTTTTATTATTGAAAATTTTTGCTCGAATTTAAAAATATTTAGATCACTTTTTTCATAATAACTCTGATGTTAATTAAGTTAAGAAAATAAATAATGAGATTTATTTTATAATACTAATAAATTGATGTTTTGTTTGTGAAATGTATGCAAACGGCTCACCACACTTTCTAATAAGTAATTTTTAAAAATTTATTCTATCTCGATTTTACTTTGTTTACTGAAATTTTGACAATTCATTTTAAAAATTGCAATTTGATCAAAGTGGAAAAAAGCCGGAAATTCAATTAAATTAAATTCTATTAAATTATATTAAAAGTCAAATTAATATTATTAAGTGAAAAGTTTTTGTGACATGGAAAAAAACATTTCATCAGCAATTCCAGGACTAGAAAATAATTTTGATGATTCTCAAACAGTGTTACAATCTAGTGTTGACGATATAATTTCTTTGGATAGTCCTGTTCCTATTGTCATTTCCGAAGAACCCGAAGTTTCAAGTCAATCACCTGATATATCTTTACAACAGACAGAACAATCTCCCGAATATTTACAACGTAAATTGTATTTTCTACTTGAAAATTTGAAACAGTATCACGAAGAGCTTCCTCAAGCATTTCAAGTCCGAATTGCACATGAAATTTTATCAAGCTTAGCCAATTGTTTATTGAATGACACAATCTTTGAAATTGTGAAAGGCTTAATGGAAATTCAACATGTGACTGAAAATCATTTGAGTACCATGAGAGATCAAATTACCACACAACATAAAAGTAAGGATGAAAAATGAAAACAGTTAATTTTATGATAAACATGTTTCTTATTTTTAAAGTTGAAATTCAAGAATGGGTTGCAAAAATACAGGATTCAGAAGAATTGGAGCACATTTTAGCTTTAATGAAAATTAAACACAATCGAGAATTAAAAGAAACCGATAAAAAGTTAGTGCTGCATCTTGATCAAAAGGTAAGAAAATATTTAAATTTATGGGCATTTTATTCCTATTTTCCTTGCTTCTTAAGGTAAAAGATCAACAATCAACGTTATATCAAGCAGGAGTGCCTGGATTTTATGTGACAGATAATCCAAAAGAGATCAAAATCCAAATGTATCTCCTCGACTTCATACTTCGGTTAAGTCGTCTCAAGTTTATCGAAGCAGGTAAATATAATATTTTTAGTGAAAAACTAAATTTAGAGAATTTTTTCTTTCAGCTTATTAAAAAATTCCAGAAATTGATCCTTAAATTTAACATGTTATCCAATTAAATCAAAGAATAACGGTAGTGAAATTCAATGTAAAATTTCGATTCGATGTCAAATCATAAAATGTCAAAAATCAGCTGTTACATGTAAACATTGCAAAAAATTAAATTTCCTTCTGAAGATAAGATTAATGAAAATATATTTCTACAATTTCATCCGTTTTCGGTGTTTTTTTTTTGTAAAACAAGTAAGATAAAAACTTCTCATCCATCATTTCATACGAAAATCATAAAATTTTCAATTATATTCCAGTTTATTTTCTTTAAATGAGTTAAAATGCATGACGCATACAAACTCCACCCACCACTAAAAATTGCAATTCAGATTGAATCAATTGCTGCATTTGATAACAACGTAATTTTGGGAACACGTCTAGGAGATTTACTGCAATATTCAATTCAGTCAAAGCCAGAAAATGAAAAAATTGATTTGCAATTGTTACAATACAAAAAAAAGTTTAGCCCAAAACCGATTGTGCAACTTGAAGTTATTCCTGAATACAAAATTTTATTCAGTTTAACAGATAATACAATCAATGTGAATGATATAAGTCGTCACAATTTTCCTGTTGTACATGTTGCTCAGAAGACAAAAGGGGCAACGGCATTTGCAATGGATGTACAAAAATCCACAAGTCTTACAGGAGAACTTTCATTGTTGGTACGAATGTGTGCGGCAAAGAAACGGACATTACAGCTGTGGTATTGGAAATATGATCAATTATTGGAATATGGTAGTGATATCGAGTTAACAGATGTACCAAAAGTTATTTCATGGTCTGGAAATTCAATTTGCATTGGATTAAGTACTGAATATGTTTTGTATGATCTGTCAAAATCGACACCAATTAAAAGAGAATTATTTCCTATAAGTTCAACTAAGACCATGAATCCATGCATATCAATTTTGGGTGATAACGTGTTTGGAGTTGCTAAAGATGAGTTTATGATAAGTATTTATCCAAATAATGAGCAAGATCAGGAACTGCCGACTGAAGGACAATATGATCCGAAATCAGCTGAAATTAGTTTGAGGGATGGATCTGAAAAGAGATTCTCAACACTTCAATGGAGTGAACAATTAAAACAATTAGTTTGGGATGAGCCTTATTTAACTGGCCTAATAACAGATGCTCTTGAGATAAGAGTTTTCAATGCTCCTGGTGATAATGATGATAATCTCGTTCAAAAAATTGGAGAGCTAAATAACGTGAGATTTCTAGTAAAAGGCACCAGAGGTATTTTGTATGCTGCTTCAACATCTCAACTTTGGTGTATCGAAATGAGAGACATTCAAGTTCAAAGAGAACAATTATTGTTAGAAAAGAAATTCCAATTGGCCTTACAATTAACAAGCATCTCAAACGAAAGTCCCGATGATAAACAGGAAAAAATCAATGAAATTCAAACTTTGTACGCATTTGATCTCTTTACCAAAAAAGAATTTAAACGTTCAATGAAGGAATTTTTCACACTTGGAACTGATCCAATTGAAGTAATCAGCTTATTCCCAGAACTTTTATCAACAGATCAAAAAGGTGAAAGTATGGCTGATAAATTGGATGATAAGGAACTTGAACAAGGATATCTCGCTCTCATTGACTATCTGACTGAGTGGAGACAGAAAATGAGAAAAGAATCTGCAAATAATTCCAGTACATTGTCCCAAAAAGGAGCCAAAACACTGTTGTCAATCATTGATACAACATTGCTCAAATGTTATCTTCAAACAAACGATTCACTTGTAGCTTCGGTACTCAGATTGAATAATTGCAATTTAGAAGAATCGGAAAAGGTTTTGAAGAAACACCGAAAATACGGGGAATTAATTATATTGTACCAAACCAAAAAGCAACATAAATCAGCTTTGACCCTACTTCAATCTCAAGCGGAAGTTCAAGGATCAGTACTTTTTGGTCACGAGCGTACAATTCAATATTTGCAACATTTGGATGCCAAAAATATTGATTTAATATTTGAATTTTCTGACTGGGTTTTGCGCAAACATCCCGAAGATGGGTTGAAAATCTTCACTGAAGATGGACTTCCTGAAGTTGAAGGCCTACCTCGTGCCAAGGTCCTTGATATGCTTCTACAGAAACACAAGGATTTAGTCATTCCATATTTAGAGCAAATTATTCATGGACCATGGAATGAAAGTAATGGAATTTTTCACAACATTTTGATTAAACAGTATAAGGATAAGGTACTACAATTCAAAAGTGATCAAGAAAAACGTGAAAATAGTGTCCAATTGGATCGATATAGCAAGAAGTTACTTAAATTTCTACGGACTTCTAGTCAATATCATCCGGAAAAAGTTCTCATGGATTTTCCTACAAATGATTTATTTCAAGAACGGGCAATTATTTTAACGAAATTGGGTAAATTTGAAAAAGCTCTTACAATTTACGTCCAAATTATGGGTGATGTTGAACTTGCCATAAATTATTGTGGAGAAGTTTACGATCCAGAAAATCAATTGACACATTCGGTATACACAAATCTAATAAAAATTTTGCTCAATCCACCAAAACAATCTCCCTACACTGACGTTCCTTTACATATTCGTTGCTTGCAGCCCGATGTTGAAACTGTCTTAGATATCCTTGAACGTCATACAGACAAAATTGAAGCTGAGGAAATACTAAAAATGTTACCAAATGACATTCCACTTATGCGATTAAAGAAATTCATTGAAACTGCCATGCACTTGGCCCTGGAAAAGAAACGTCGTATTCAAATTCTTAAAGGACTTTATTACGCAGGTCATATGCAATTGCAGGAACAACGCATCAAATTGGAATCTCAATATTTTGCAATTACAGATTTGAGTACTTGTTCAAATTGTTGCAAGAAATTCAGTAATCAAAGTGCGTTAGTTCGACTTCCCAATGGAAATTTAGTGCATTATTCATGTCAATAAAAAGGAATTTTTATTTTTGAATGATTCATGAATACAAAAGTAATCAATGTCCTACTAATTATAATAATCATAAACATTTATAATACTTTTATGTTACTCTTACAGAATATTAATAAAATTTAAATAAATGAATTAATCTGATTTGTTTTTTGTTTCTTTTGAATAATTGGAAAATTGCACTTTGTTCTTATTTTTGAAACTATCCGTTTTAAG
Source organism: Culicoides sonorensis (assembly GCA_900002565.1). Lineage (NCBI taxonomy): Eukaryota > Metazoa > Arthropoda > Insecta > Diptera > Ceratopogonidae > Culicoides > Culicoides sonorensis. The sequence continues at coordinate 63,043 of LN483432.1, forward strand.
GTCATTTTAATGAAATTTAAACTATTTGTTCGTTTTTGTTTTGTTATTTTAAGTAAATGTCTTACAAATTCGGAATGCTACCCCATGAACGCATAAAACTGGATGTCCGTGCCAAACGCTTTCCGATTGTTTGTACATGAAATCCAATTTTTTGTAGTTCTTCATGATTGAGAATTTTACGTCCATCGAAAATGTATGCAGGTTTCATCATTTTTTCGTAAATGCGATGGTAATCGAGTGTCTATAAAATTAAATTTTTAATATTTGTTATTAGAAAAATGAAAACAAAAAATCACTCACAATAAATTCATCCCATTCCGTGCAAACAACAATTGCATGTGTATCTTTAACAGCTTCATACGGATCCTCAAATATTTGTACAACTTGTTTAACGTGCTCAGGTTTGTCGGTAACGTGAGCGGATGTTAAATCATACATTATTTGTTTTTGTTCCACTTTCGGGTCGTAAATATTCAACGTAGCACCTTCATCTAACAAGGTTCTACAAACGGTAATTGCCGGAGTTTCTCTCGTATCCCCAGTATTTTTCTTAAATGCAAATCCAAGCACAGCAATTCTCTTATCCGTTACTGTATTGAAAAGACATTCAATAATTTTTTGCGAGAATCGATTTTTCTGATATTCGTTCATGTCAATTACTTGTTGCCAATATGCAGCAACTTCAGGTAAATTTAGATTTTGTGAAATGTAAACGAGATTAAGAATGTCCTTTTGGAAGCAACTTCCTCCAAATCCAACAGATGCTTGTAAGAATTTATTTCCAATACGAGAATCAAGTCCAATTGCTCGAGCGACTTCACTTACATCAGCTCCGGTTGCTTCACATACTGCAGACAAGGAATTAATACTGGAAATACGTTGAGCCAAAAATGCATTTGCTGCTAATTTTGAGAGTTCTGAACTCCATGTGTTTGTTGTCAAAATATTCTCCTTAGGGATCCAGTGTTCATAAATCCAGATTAATGCTTCAATTGCTTTTTTACCTTCGGGTGTTTCCTCACCTCCAATTAATACCCGATCTGGATTAAGTAAGTCATTGACAGCAGTTCCTTCGGCTAAAAATTCCGGATTTGATAGAATGTCAAAACGAATACCTTAAATAACAAAGAATACACATATTTGAGTGATGATTTCATTTAAAACAAAACAAACAAAAAATTCAAGGACACTAACCTGGCTTTTGATTTGCTTTAAGTATATGCATAATACTTTCAGCAGCACGTACTGGCACTGTGCTTTTTTCTACAACAATTTTACTACTTTGTGCTATGTTGGCAATAAGACGAGCACAACCTTCAACATACTTTAAGTCAGCAGCACGTCCTTTTCCATTCCCATTTAACTTAGTGGGGGTATTAACCGAAATAAAAATTAGGTCGGCCTCGGTGATTGATGTCTCGATATCTGTTGAAAAAAACAAATTACGATTCCGACACTCTTTAACCACTTCATCAAGACCAGGCTGTAAAGTAGAATAACAAAAATAAAAACTTTTAAGATAAGAATCACAAGTATATTTCCTAATTTGGTTAACATTCAAATAATTTTATCAGCTCTTATCAACATAGAGGAAGTTTTCAAATTAATTATTTATGAATCACATATTTAACTCTAATTACCACAAAAGATTTATTTTCTTATGTGATCATTTACAAAAAAATTATCTTTAAATTACCTCATATATAGGCAATTTCTCGGAATTCCATTGCTCAATACGTTCACTACTCCGATCAACTACGGTGACTTTGATATCAGGACACTTTAATGCCAGGACACTGCTAGTTGGACCACCAACATAACCAGCTCCTATACAACATATTTTTGATATGACCATGATTTATTTTTGATGAATTATTTTAATTTTGGTAGATGAACGTCTAACTACACCGACTGCAAACCGAATACTACTGAAAATAATAATAAAACATTGATAAAAATCGCTCTGTAAATTGAAATTGTTATATGTGCAGACGTACTGTTGAAATGTATTCCATGTAATATGTTATTGTATAAAATGCCTAATTCAATTCTTGGATTTGATAAAATTTAGAGAAATTAAATTTTAAATAAAAGATAAAATAAAATTTTGGGAATTTAAGTAGGAAAATTCAGAATTAGATAGGCTGACAATAATCCCGTTATATGTTTTTTCTCATCTCATATGAATAACGCTCGAATCAGCACTTCATGAATATTTTAGCATGTTCTTATGATTCAATTGCACTTGATTATTTCACAACAATTTCTATGTAAATTACATAAAACTGATACTTATTCAACATAAAAAGGAATTCAAAGAGAAATAGGTCAAAGACCTAAAGAACTGGTTGTTTAAGCAACATTTTGCTCATCAGAACAAAAAATTACACTTTCGATGTAAATTTACTACTCTATGACGATTTTGCATTACGATTACTTACTTGTTTGATTTTTGTATAGTTTGAACACTAAATGAAAGGTAAATGGCGATATTTTAACAGAATATTTTTAGTTTTATTTGTTGGGTTGTGCCAATTTTTCAAGAATTTTTTTTACAAATGCATTAGAATATAAACAGCTGATCATTTCGATTATGAAATTTAAATTTAATTACGGCTGACCGTTAAAAGGAAATGTGATCAGAAACATGCCGTTTTAGATTTTTATTGATTAATTTATTGTTACAAAACTCTATGATTATTTTTTCTTGGATTTTCTTGCTGTTTGTTTAGCAGCCCTCTGTTCACGCTCCTCCTTAAGCATGCTCAATAATTTGAGGTCTTTGAAATGTTTAGTTGAACCTAAAACTTCCTCAGGAACTTCTGTAGCTTTTTTTTCTTCCTCTAATTTTTTGCGTTCCTCTTCTGCTAATTTTTCTTGTTCCAATTTTTCAAGTCGTTCCTTCTCTTCAATCGCTCTTTTTTCTTCAATTTTTTTCTCTTTTACTTTACTTCGTATTTTATTACCCAATTTGGTAGAAGTCATTACTTTTGTCACTTTTTTACTTCGAAGCCAACGTTGACCCCATGTCTGATTATTCTCGTCATCTTCATTCAGTTTCCCTTCATCACTTGATTCATTGATGTCAATTGTAACAACATCAGCGTCATCTGCACTTTCAGGATTCTCCTTTTCATTTTTTGCATTTTCATCGTCAGTATCACTTTCACTACTGCTACTTCCACTGCTTGAACTTGAATTGACTTTGTCGGGTAATTCATCAACATCAACAACATGTGATGGATTTTCCTCTTCATTTGATGATTGTTTCACTTCGGTTTCCTGATCGACAGTAGAAGAGTTTTGTGATTTTTCCTCTTGATATGATGCTTGAGAATTCATTATTGAAAGTTCATCATCAGGTTTTTCACTTATTCCTTCTGAGGATGCTGGCTCATTTGAGTTCGTTAAATCTTTTCCGACTGATTCGTCAATTTTGTCTTCCCAATTATCTTTTTCTTCATCCGAATCCATTTCGCTTTTTTCATCGTTTTTTTCTGGAACTATCTCTTTAGCTTCAACATTTAGTTCACTTGCAATGTTTTCAGTATTTTCTAGTTCTGGTTCACTCATTTTATCATCATAATCAAATTCTTCAGCTTCAAGGGATAATGTTCCAGGTGATTTTTCTCTAGTTTGTGTACGTGCCTTTTCCTTGGTAGTCTCTGATTTAGATTTTGTTTTTTCTGATGGTTTTTTGTCATTTTTTTTCTTTTTTGAATCATCATGTTCTTCATCAGAACTAGTAAGTAAAATAGTTTCAGGACTTGGATGCATAGCAATCACGTCGGGTGAACTTTCTCGTTCACTTTCCTGCTCTTTCTTAACTTTTTCATCAGGCAATGTCTGACCAGGGTCGTTCTTCTTATTCGGTGACCGAACATTATTTGTATTGTGATCAGAATTATCTGTAGTAACAGTAATTTGAGAGTTAAAATTTCTTTTCAACACGACACGTCGACGAGTTTGACCTGTGGATTCTTGAGATGTTTCATCAGGTTTTGACTGATTTTGGGAACGACGTTGCTCTATTTTAGCACGTAAATCTAGAATTGGACTTTTTTGTTTTTCTGTTTCCTTTCTGGCGTTTGGACTTTTAGAACGACTACGAGTACGACTTGACTTGGAACGTTTTTTCTTGTCAGTTTTTTGACGATCTTCAGCTCCACTTGAGGTTTTCTCATTTGAGCTTTGTTTAGATGATTCAGCTTGTTTTGATTTTGGATCAGACACCTTCGGTTCCTTGGAACTGTGCTTCGAACTTTTTTCGACTTTTTTACTACCCATTTGATCTGTTTTTTCTTTCATAGCCTCACTTAATGGTTTTTCTGCAGCTGACTTTTCCTTTCCACTTTCGGATTCTTCCTCGGAATCTAGCTCAATTTTCGTTACCGGCTCTAGAGCCAATTGAGATCTAATAGCACGAGCTCTTGCTTGCAATTCAAGTAATTCTAATACTGTCATTTCCTTTTCTGACATTTGTTTTTTCCCTTCAGCACTTGTGCTTGCCTCTGCTTTTCCATTTTTAATTTTTTTATTGTCAGTGTTTTTTTCTTTTTTGATCGACCTCTTCTTATGTGTCTTTTTGACTTTTCGAGTATTCAAATCCTCCAGCATATCGTCATCACTCGATATTTCACTCAATGAAATGTGACCTTCTATCACTTTGGGAGCATCTGAATCAGATGACTCGGTGTCAGAAGGACATGTCGTTGCATTGATAATCGAAAGAAGACGTTTCTTTGAAACACCCAGAACCTCATCCAAACAAACTTCTTGTAGTTTTTCTATAGATTTCCCTTTAAGGAATTCTGGTGCGATGTTTTTAATTGTTTTGGGTTTCAAACACATGAAAGCTTGTCTAATGAGTTCAACGCGATCATCCACATATTCTGAGAGACACTTTAAGTCCGTATCTTTTGATTTTTCCATTGAAGAGCGAGCCGATGATGATTTTTTTGATTTGTGGCTCGGCATTTTTGAACGAAAATGTAAAAGACTACTATTAAAATTATTTTTATCTTATGAAAAATGATTTAATTTTAAATAGAAACTTATTTGTTTACAATTTATATTTTTTTCTTGTCTTTACTGTCAAATTTGCTTAACTGTCAAAAACAGCTGGGGTCAAATTCATGAAAACAATGAAAAAAAAATTTTGAAAAAGAAAAAAATTTAGTGTAGTTTTACGTTTCTTCAAATCGTAGATTTTTATCCAATGGCCAATATATTACAGTTGCCTGATGAAATAATTGAATATATTCTGGACAATTTGCCTCCATATCGTGATTTAAAAAATTGTAAGGAAGTTTGTCAGAGATTTTCGCTCCTAGTGGAAAATGTATTCAAGCATAAACGATTAAGCTTTAATCGAGGCTTAGTAGAATTCAATTTGCTGTGGAAAAATGATCCACTTGGAAATAAAAATGTTAAACTAATACCAGCACCAAGATATGCCCATTCATCAGTCGTGATTGGTAACCTAAAAATACAAATTTGATTTGTAACATTTTACATAATATTTTTATTTGTTTGTGTTTTAGGTAATTTTATGTATGTTTTTGGTGGTTCGAGTGTTGGAGGAGCATTCAACGATTTGTGGTATTTCGATTTATCCAATCGAGAATGGTTCCGACCTATTTCTATGGGAAATTATCCAAGTCCAAAGGCAAATTCATCATTAGTTCAATACAAGAATACCTTGATATTATTTGGGGGATGGCGTCAAACGACTGGGAACTCACATCAACCTCACTTGCTATTCAATGAACTTCACTGTTATGATTTGCGAGAAAGACGATGGACAATTAAAAATTATAGTTATGGTCCCAATCCGACAGCTGCTCACACAGCTTCAATTCATCGTGATAAAATGGTAGTGTTTGGGGGTTTTAGTCGTCTAGATAATGATATTCAAGCAACTACAAATGACGTGTGGTTTCTAGATCTAAAGACATTTGTATGGAGAAGACCAAAAATCTTTGATAAGAAGCCAACACCTCGTTATGGACACTTTCAAGTCGTTATAGACGAAGACAATCTTCTAGTGCTTGGAGGTTGTGGTGGTCCTAATAATCTTTTTAATGATGCTTGGATTTTAAATATGAGTGGTGAAGTATGGAAATGGGAGTCATTAAACATAAAGAACAAAAAATTCACTGCCAATCATATGTGGTGCAATCCAGCAGCAGTAGTAGACAAAAAACTAGTTATATTAGGACCAACTCCTGCACAACCAATAGATTTGAAGATTCCAAAGCAGCAACATTTGCCTTTGGTTCGACCGAGACCAGTGATAAATAATAATGTAGCTGAGCAAGCACCACAAAACGGTCGTGTTAATGAAGAACAACAAAGACCCGGTGTATCTCGTGAAAATCAACGTCCAAATGTCATAGAACCAGCAGCACCCTCAAGGTCAAATAGTTTTAATGATGAAGCTCTTCGACTTCAACGTAGTCTTTGTATTCGTTCAAGTCAAAATAATTGGGAGCCTGATTTGCCAAGACGATTCAATGAACCAATTATTCATGGAACAATAAAAATGGCTGCCTTTAATGTTGAAAAAAATTCACAATTGCCTCAACAAATTCAGCGTGAACGCCAATTAGAAAATCTGAGACGAATGGAATTGAAAATTCAGCGGGAACGACATAATAGGAGACGTGAAGAAGAATTAATTAAAAAGACTAAACGTCCAAAAACAAACTGTTTAGCAGTTTTTGTGTGTGACTTTTCAAATGTGAGAACAACCGCACCTGGAACACTTGAATGGATTGAATATAAGAATTTTGGACTTTTTGATGGCGCTCCAGAGAAAATAATCCTTTCAAGTATGGTAGCTGGTACAGGAGAGCTTATTTTATTTGGAGGATTGCAACGTGAAACTACAACAGAAACAGCTACAAATGCCATACATTTTTTAACATATCCAGCAACTGTTCTCTAGTTTCAATAATTCGATAAATTTAAAATGGATATTAATGTTACATAAATAAATTAACGACCTTCACTATGCTAATTAATTAATTAAATTTAATAGTAATCATAATTATCATGATAGTTCTTCGTTCAGTTACATTTAAAAATATTAATGCGAAATAAAAATTTAGTATGAAATCACAACTTTCAACTTTTTCTCACACATCCAGTCCTTCTTGTTGCATCAACATTGTCTTAATCTTCTGTAATAGCTCTTTTTTCACACTATCTGGAACTAATTGTCTGGCTTTTGGTGTAACTTCGTCTACAATCTCATCAACATTTACATTGCCTTGATTTGCTTTGACTACCTCGCGACATAAGAGACGAACTTCATCACTCCAGCCACATTCTGTCAGTCGAAGACGTAAAAGGTCCTTTAATCTGAATAACATATGAATATGTTAAAATAAGTAAGATTTATAGAAAAAAAAAATTACTTTGTTCTTTCCCCCAGCAAAATTGTTGATTGATCCACGGATTTGTGAAGCGTCATTTTGTCTGCCAGTTTAAAGCCGTTTTGGAACAAAGTCACAAAAAAATTTGAATGAACTTCTAGGTTGATTGTCTGAAGAATTCTTTTCAACTTGATTTAAGAGCGCAGTTCGGTTATTGTTATAATTTAATACTTTTTTGTTGAATTTCAATTTTGTTTATGAATCAAGTTGCAGAATTTTCGTATTTTATTTGTATTTGAACGTTTTTCGACGCTTTTCAATTTGTACAGAAAAAGGTAAGTTTGAGTAAAGTTTAAATCAAATATTACTGGTTTTTTTCTAGGAATTTGTGAATGATTTAATTGAAAAGTCTGGATTTTTCTTGTTTTCCTTGTTGTAAAATGCCGATTATGAATTGAAGTGTCAAAAATGAAGTCAAAATATTTCGATATCGAAAAGGAGTCGATATCGAATAAATTTTAAAAAAGAAGCTTCTGAAAGTGTGCTTGGCCGTTAAATTCAAGTTCAAATAATCAGCAAAGAAAACAACACATAAAACTTATTTTAAAAAGGGTATATTTATCATAGTTTTTTTCTTTTTATATATGTTTTTATCATAATAATCATTATAATTTATTGATACTTATAGTTAAATGTTTCATAATACAATTTACGATAATAATATTATTGTTTTTCTTGCTATGCGATGCAATATTGTTTAATTTTGTCGTAATATTCACAATTTTTAGCGTTCTTACTTGAATGGATAATTCTCTATAAAACTCAATTCAAACACTCGATGACAACATAAAAAAAATCTATTTTACAGGCAGTCCGCCAGAAATTTAAAAAATCGAAAAATTTCAAACTTTGTTTTTCAAACTGAGTTTGCTCGTTAATAATAAAAAGGGTCCTAAATTATTCAAAAAACATAGAACTAGATCCAAATCAATTATATTAAGTAAGAAAACTTAATTTTTGTTGGGCATGTTTGTACAATCAACTCAACGGTCTATGAATAGTGAAATTAATGGAAAAAAAAAATTAAAAATTTTTGACGAAAAACCACCTTTTCTAACCCTTCTCTTATTTTTTATGATAATTTAATATTCCATTTTTACATATTTCGTAGCCCTAGAAGTTCCATTCAATCACTTCAAACCAAAAAAGCTGTTTTACAACGATAGTTTTAATTTTGTTCAGTTGTGTATACCAAACGCAAAAACAAACAATTTTTGATTTTATTTTATTTTTACAAGATGAAACTTCTTTAAATTAAGAATATACCGTTAATTTTCAAAGATTTTTATGATAAGCATTTCAATTCGAAGCCACAAAAAGTATTTAAATAAATTTAGTTACTGACTTTGGTGTATACCAAACAATTTTTTTTTTCATGTACTGGCTTTTTTATCAAACAAGTGTTTGAAATTTTTATTTGGTGTTTGAAATAATGAAATAATTCAAATTTATCAATTTTTTTTTTTGAATTTGTATGAAAATTCTATGAGTTTTGAAATGAGAACTTTTGTGTATACCCAACATGTATACCAAACGCCACTAAAATTGGAATTATGTGAAAAGTGTTGTATTTTAAGCTTCAAACAAATGAAATTATAAAATTTTGAAATGTTTTACGGCTTATGTTTGAACAGTTTTTTTCTACAGTCAAAATTCGAATTGAAAAATCAAAATGTTTTAACCAAGTCAAAATTGTCATTAATTTCGATTGTATACCAAACACCAACTTTGAACTTTAATATCTTTCATATTTTAATTGTTCAGACATTGAAACTTTGCATAGTTATGCTCTAACATGTTTTGTTACAGAAAAATAACACTGATTTTGGTTTCATATTGATTAACTAATTATTTTTTAAGTTTTAGTGTTTGGTAATCGATTTTGTCTCGTATACCAAACGGCGGACTGCCTGTTTAGAATAAATTTTTAGAAGTAATTTGTTCTTTAATTGCCAAAATTTTTTGATAAAATTATTTAAGGAAAACATAAAAAATTGCTGAAATTTAAAACAATAATAAAAAAACATTATCACTCAATATTTTAAGAACCTTTATAGATTATTTATATTTACAAGTATATTTTTTAATATTTTTTTAACATTATTGTATATTTTATTACAAAAATTTGTAGGAAAAGCATTTTATCTATCTTTAAGTGTCTATTTTGTTTTTCTTGCTTAAAAAGTTAGAAGGGAGTAAAGTTGGACAGATTATCTTAGTTTTATAACAAACAAAAGAAATTGCAAAAACTGAATTGAAAAACATGAAAAAAAATTATAATGATTGATAACAAAACAAAAAGTGACATTAAAAAATAAACTAAATTATACTTAGATAATAATTAACATTTAACACAACAACAATTTATTCAATCATATTTTGTTTTTACAACTGCCTTCAAACTGTCAAAGTTTAAATTTTTATTTGATTTTCTTCTATCAGAAAAAGAAACTGTAAAATAGTTTCATTTTTGTTTAATGAAAGGCTGTGTATAGATTTAAATTAAATAATTATAATAATTGTCTAACAAAAATGTTACATATTTGTAATAATAATAAAAATTGAAGTTTTATAATTTAAATTTTGATAATTTTTCTAATTTTTTTTTTATTAAAGTACATTTGTTTTACGTTTTTTGTTTTTATTTGTGTAATATTTTGCGTTTTTGTGTGCAAAAAGTAAAAAACTCAAAATATATAATTATTAATTGCCAGACATAAAATATGAAAAAATATAGCTAAACAGTGCGAAAATTGGTGCTAGAATGAAAAGTAATTGTATAATCGATTTATTACGATACTGGTGATAGTCTTCGCGTAATTTAATTAACTCTTGGTCTAATTTTAATTTTTCCTCGACTAGTTTTGTATATTTTTCTTTAAAGATGACCATTTCTTCTTCACGCTGGACATCAGGATGATGAATTATTTTGAGTTCGTTGTCGATCAACGATGCATCTGGCAAATCTGATGATGTTTTAATTGAAAGGGATATGTCTTCAACACCACTACTCATTTCTGTTTTGTTAGTATTATTGTTAGATGACGATGATGATGATGGCACATTGACAGTAATTGAGCGAGGTTCGGCTGCCACATTTTCATTAAAGCTTGTATTTGTTGAGATTTCTTTGATTTCTATTGCTTCTGTTTGTGCAGTTGCTTCACTTAAGGATTTTCCACTAGACGATGGTGCATCCGATGGTTTTTCAGTTTCTTTTATCTCAGATAATTCCTTTGAAAGTTGTTCAACTTTTGACTTGTTTGTGGTTAGTTCAAGTTTAAATGCTAAATTTTCCGTTTCGGACAATGTTAGTTTCTCATTTAGTTCATCAATTAAATTGACTTTTTCTTTATAGTCTTGCAATGAGGGTCGTGAGTCTAATTCTTGTTTTAATGTTGTTATCTGTAAATAAAATAAAATTATTTAAATAAAACTTCATTCATCATTCAACTCATATTGATAAAAACTTACTTGATCTTGAATCTCATCAGAAGCTTCCGGATCTTTAATATTGCCTTTGTTTAATTTTGTACTTTCTTTCATGAAATCAATAAAACAATTTTTCAAATTTTTAATTGCTTTTTTCATAAGTTTTGCATCAGTTACAGCCGCGAGCACTACTGATGAATTTAAATTTTGGTTACCATCACACACGGTTTGATTTTGCTGCTCATTTTTCTCAGAGACAACATTCGAGTCTATTAAAAATTAAATTTATTCCATTAAAAGAAAAACGTTCAATAATATTTTAATTTACCATTATTTGATGCAGATTTCTTCATCTCAGATTCCTCAATAAGATTTATAATTGATTCCATGTGAAGAATTTTCTTATAAATTTTTGCTGTTGCATTATCAAGTTCATTAGATGAGTCTTCATTCGATTCCAATTCCTTTATTTTTTAAAAAATTTAAATTTAAAAAATGGAAAAAAAAATTCAAATCGGATCTTACATTTTCATTACATATGGCGCTAATGATGTCAAAGGAATCTTTCATATTTTTGATGTTTGAATTCATTAGAAGTGAGGAAAGTTTTTCAATTGAAGCTGATGACATGTTCTTATCCTTTTGTTGTTCTTCTTCCTCATCAGACATGTAATTGTTCTATAAAATATTATTTTTAATAAAAAAAACATGATTTAATTTTTGTTATGTAATTATCTACCTGTAACAATTCCATTCGTTCTTGCAACATCTTCAAATCATCTTTCAGCCCATCAATTACAACATTTTTGTCTGTTTCATTTTGTGCTGCTTCTGTCATCTTCTCATCGAATTGGTTTTGTATTGTTTGTAATTTTTCCGTTAATTCCTGATTGATAGTTAAATGAATTTAATTAATTTTTTAGCGTAAGTGGAAATTTTATAAAAGGACTCACTTGAATTTGTTGTGTTAGTTTAGAAATTTGTTCCCTGAGTAATGAACATTCATCTTCGCTACTGCACAATGCACGTTGAATTGTAGTCAGTCTTTGAATGGCATCTGATCGTTCTTGGTATGCTTTTCGCAACGCTTCTTTAGCAGAATTTTGATACAATTGCTTTTCCTCGTGCAATTTTAATACTTCCTCTCTTAATTTGTCCTCACTCACGTTCTTCTGCATGAATTGAAGTTTCTTCTCAAGCATATCAATACGACTCAAGAGACGATCCTCATCGATTAAAGCTTGCCAACAAGCTGAAGAGTTTTTTCTATGAAAATTTTCGTATGAAGATTAAATTTGAAACTTAACGATTTTAAATAAGATATTTACCTAGTAACATCCATAGTTTTTTGTATGTTCATCAATTTGGATTCCATAATTTGATCCCTTTGTACTATTTCTTGTACATATTGATTCAATCGATATAGATCAGATGGTTCAATTTTTGTACAAATTGCACCGACCAATGTACTTTGACTGGCTTTGGTCTCACGTCCATCAGGTAAAAATAATTTTAATGTTGCCACAATACATCCATGGGTTTCCTTTCGTGCATTTTCCATAACATCCACACCGAATTGCACAATATCACCCGAACTAACTTCAAAGGGTTCCGATTCGGTTGTAGTTTGACTAAGGCGTTGATTATTGATAAAGGTGCCATTACTACTGCCCGTATCTCTAAGGAAGAACTTGCCATCACTGTACCATAGCACTGCATGATTTCGCGATAATACTTTACAATCAAATATGGCATTTGTTTCAGACACTTTGTTCCGTGCAACGGAACGACCGATCTTTACTTCTACATTTGGCTCTAAATACAGTGTTCGATTCTAAATAAAAATTAAAAAAAAAAAATCAATACACAATTCAAATTAAAAAATGATAATTTACTCACTTGAAATGGATGTGAATTTGGTCGACACACTAAAACAGCTCGTGCAGCCTGTGGTGACTTATTATTTCCATTCCCACCATTTCCATTTGTTTGCAGCTGTGGAATTTGTTGTTGCTGCTGCTGTTGTTGTTGTAATTGTTGCAAGTGTGTTTGTGCTTGTGGTAATGGTGGTTGCAATTGTGACGGTATCAAAGAAATTTGAGAATTACTTAATTGTGACTCGATATTATTATTTCGCTTAACGAGTGTTGTTGTTTGTCCTCCTCCAACTGTGGCTGATATTGTCGTCGACAATTGATTATTTACGTTAACTGATGGAGTTTGCATTCTTACTCCAACCTCATTCATGAAGGATAAATAATCATCTTTACTGATAATAACCATGACCTGCAAATGAAAAAAATTAAAGATATTATAACATTAAATTATCTTCGCAAACTAGTTTTTATTTTTGCCTCTAAATAATTTTAACTGTACTGAGATAAAATGAAAGAATTCACGATATAACTTGTTCAAATAATTGCAGATTAATATTTTTATATGTATTTTATGATAAGACCAACCTTATCAACATTTTACTAAACAAAAAAAATTGAGATTCATTAAATTTTCTTTGTGTGTCCTTGAATATTAAATTTTTCAGTTATATGACATTTAAAACTAAAACCACTAAGATAAATTGTGAAAATGTATCTAAAACCTTTGCTAATGGACTAATATCAATTTTTACACACATACTTTCATTGTATAAACATTTCAATAATTTTGTTTTGTTATAATAAAATGTGGTGAATGACAACCTCGCAGTATTGAAAGATGTTAATTGAATTTCAAATTCAAATTGAACTCAAATTTTAGAATAAACTTTAATATTCTCGTATCTTCACTTCATACATTGTATAGATGCAGTAAATTTTCAATTATATCACCTGTTAAAAATTAAAGTAAACATGCATTTTTTACACATTTCCAATCAAAACAAATCATTTTAGTTTTCAGTGCAACAGGAAAATCTAAATTATAATAACTGAGAGGAAAAAAACTTGGCAGCATAGTTTTGAATTTTACTACTAAAATAATATACACATAAAATTTTATGACATGTGAAGAAATTGAAAAATAAACTGATGCGATGCAAAGTATGTGGCTTAAAATTAACATTACTTTACAATTTTAATTCTATTTTTATGATCATTTTACCGTTCAAATTGCATTTCATAATAACATAATTAACAGCAAATTAAAGCCAGTCACAAGACAAAGTAATTTTATGAAAATAAAAGAATAAGAATGAGAGTGAGAATTAATGAAATTATCATGTCAAAATTACAATATTAATATTGATTTCATTTTAGCATGACTATGTAAAATTTTGGTGATGGGTATTAAATGTAACCTCGAATTAATTTAGGTGTAATATAATATCAGTACTTTCTATTACAGGATATTCTCTAATTGATATTGTATAACATTGAACTTAATTTATTAGTGTAATTTATACCAAAAAACAATCAGGTTAGTAAACATCGGTTTTTATAATGAAAATGTAGGTAAATGAAATCTGATAAAATTTACATTTTGCATTTTTACTTGAGATTTCGTAGGAAAGACTCGATTCGGGAAGAGAAATACCTTACAATGTGGGTCGTTTGTGGTTAGAATGCTCTGTTTCTTTTTTTTATGCATGTAACACATGAAATTCACCTAGATAATTCTTATCAGGACAAAAAACTTCCATATTTTCATATCCTTTTAAAAGATCTATATAAAATGTTACGATTCCATTCACGTATTTTCAAAATAATCTCAAAAAAGAAAATTCACTGAATGTAACACAGTTATTCCAAGCACAAGGGAATCAAATTTATAGCACTTTGGTGTAAGTAAAAATAATAATAATAATAAAAAAAAGTAAATCTAAATATTGATTTTTAGTTAACATACGTTTTTTGTGTGAGGTTATTTTTGCATTTTAGTGAATATTAGGGAAGAACACTTATAAAAAACATATCCATCAATAGACAAGACAAACTCATGGTGAACTGGTATTTTTTTCACAATTTGAAGTTTTCCTAATGGTCGCTTGAAATTACGTTCATGAAATTCAATCTAAAGCTGCTCACCCCTAATATAACACAAAATTTAAACATAAATAGAACCTTAAATTTTGTACATAAAAACACTTGGAACGGAGTGGTGTTTAGGGAAATAAATGGGAAATTAGAAAATTATTTGAAAAGATTTAACAACATAAAATAAAGAGAATTCTGTCTGAAATGAAATTTGATGAAAATATAAAATTTTATAGGATGATAATAACATTTGCATTAAAAATATTAAAATCAATCATAAAATTTACATGAAAACATGGTTACTTTGTAAATTTATGAGGAAATTCAACACCTAAAATTTTTACAAATCATAGTGATGAAGCTCCAAATCGGTTCAAATTGATATTAAAAAGTTCGTTATGGGATATTTTCATTAATCCTTCTTTTTTCCAAAATCTCACCTCATTTTTAAACAAAATTCTTTTATGTCGTCTACCTTCCATCCAACAAATTCCACTTTAGATTCACTCATTAAAATATTCATTCACAGTAGTAAGTTATAATTTAAATCAATTAGTTCTTTTTATTATTTTATTATGTCTGTTCTAGATTTCTGAAGAAATTTCATGTCATTTAAATTGACCTTCGCAATAAAACTTTTTTTTTTACATCAAATTAAATTAAAATTACAAACAGAACTTTATTATTATTAAATGTCTGTATCTTTTGAACAGATCTTAGATTCATACTGATTGTAAATTTGACTTGGGTTGTTAAAAAAATACTCAAAGTAAAACAATAATCACAAAGTACGAATATCAATTACGATTCAATGCTGTGATATTCAAAAAAAAAATGAATTAAATGCACATCTTATAAATAAGATTTCAATTGTTCTGATCAGGTAACGAAGCAATACGTTTTGAATATATGTTTGATAATATATATTTAAAAAAAAACTTCATGACTAATTTACGGAATAATAATCTTCTTCTTATTATTGTTATTATTATTATGATGTATAAAAATAATACGTAATTCTAGTAGAAACTATCATTTGATTTGCTTTAATGTGATGGAATGCAATATATTTTGTTAATATGTGTATAAATTGTATTATTATTATTTATTGGGTTTATAAATATCTTTGGTTAGAAAAACCTTTGTTGTTCTAGTTGAGTTGTTTATTGATACATCAATTTATCTTCTCTATAATCAGTTATAATTTTATTATATAGGAAAATAATTGATTGAATCAATATTTATTTTTATTATAATAATTGTGATCGTTGGAAACAATTTAAAAATTGATGCTAATTTCAATATTGACGATCTCTTAACACCATGAAAGAGAGAAGCTTGAAACACGAATTGAGCTGATACCTGAAAAATTTTCTCAATTCAACTTAACCATCACTGAATTTATAATGTGCTTCAGTTCAACGGTAATTCAGATTTTCACACTCAAATAACAAATCATATCATAACTAACAATGTGAAATTTATACCATATGGAACATTTTCCATAAACCATGAAACTAGCATGAAAAATAACTTTTATTGGAGGTAAACAAAAGCTAATCAACTGAAACAAAAAAGAACGATTAGTTGAAGACAACATTTTTTTTTGTTTTGTTTGTTGTTCACTGTGAAGTCATGAAACATTTTAAAAAAATAACCCAAGGTGAATAAAATTGATCAATGAGGCATGATTTGACCTATTTTCAAATTGTAAGACCTTTTACCCTTCAATTATAATTTGAGGTGAAAATTTTCTTCATTGTGAATCAATGTGACCATTTTCCGTCTGCGATGCTTTATGAAGTTCTTCTTTATCATGACGACCAACATGTTTATAGCCCTTCTGTTGATAACTTTTGAGGCCTGACTTTGCATGTCAAATAATCAAAAATGATCAAAAAATACCTCATGTCAAAATAAATCAAAGAACACAAAAAAAAAATCACATTACATTTTATATTTTAACTTAACACTCTACAACAATATTGAATGTTTGAAGAATATGACCTCGAATACGAAAAAAAAACCGGCAACAACTGAGCCACACTTACATAATACACATTTTAACACTAAAGTACAAACAAACATCATTTTATTTATACACAACAGAACATAATATGTTTATAATAATAATAAAATACTTTCTTTCTTATTTTATTTTATTTATATAAAAAGTTTTTTTTTAAATGTGCCTCTGCGTGCTAAAATACAGTATTTCGCTTTCAAAATCATTGTTTTTCATATAAATATTTGATATTAAACAAGATTCAAGTAAAAATAAATAAAAACAGATGTTTGATAACATGGAAATCAATTCCAAGTATTTTGTATTCACTTTATGCCTTGAATCGGTCAAGATTATGATCTAAGCAAGGGAGTTGTAGAAATTAAACCATTTCAAAAAGCATTTGGGGTGTGAAAATTTTTAATGTTTTAGACTGATTCAAATGAAATATTATAAAATAAAAAGAAAGTTAATGTGAAAAAAATGACCTTACATTCCACATTTTTTTTGTATAAAAAAATGTTAGAATATTTTGTGATCATTTCATTTCATTTCAAGGCTAAAAAATAACAGATTTTGAAGCTAAAAATATAAATTCTAACTTTACATTCAACATAAATGTCAATAATAATTTTATTTTATCTCGAAATATATTTCAATGAATGAATGAAATAATAATAAAAAAAACATCACAAAAGAAATATTATATCATCATTTTATTTGCATTTAATTTATCGTTTCTCAACTTTGATCTCTTATAAGTGATATTACTGGCTATTAAGTTGTTAATTTAAAAACAGACAGTGATTATTCGTCTCTCGATAGTTGAATGAGTCAGAAAATCTTGATAATGCGGTAGAATGGGACTTGTTTTGTGATAAAATCCAGAAAACAGTTAATTATCGTTCGTGATTGAGACGATGCATCAACAGATTTTCCTCGTTTTTATTATATTTAAAGTTAGATTGAAGTCAAAAATCACAATGAATGTGTTCGGCAGCATCAATTGTGACAATCTAATGATTGTCAATATACATTAGGTGATATGATGGGACCTTGATTCTCATTAAAATCATTAAAAAATTTAAAAGATGTTTTGTTGCTCACCTCATTAAAAATATTTTTAATTTTTTTTTTTGAATAGTTTGAATTCATAAAATTCATTTTGTCGTTCAAAAAATTCTTTCTGACAAATTTAAATTAAAGCAAAAAAATTAACTTTTAAATATTTAATATTTGACAACATACATGTATAACACTGTCTGACCATCTGTCTATGACATGCAGACATAAATAAAAAGAAAAAAAGTTATTTAAATTTTATGGAAAAAATTCAATGGAAAACTCTTTAGTGGGGCTCATTAGTAAAGTAATCGTAGCAGTTTTGCTTTATTTTTTTATACTAAAATTATTTTAAAATAAAGTAAGGGGAACAATACACGCATAGAATTGTTTGCGTAATGAGTTGCTTGGTCGTGTGCCAAATAGTTTTTATTTTTTCATTGTTGGAAAATTATTTAGGATTTTCGTTTTAAAATTAAGTTTTAGGCCATTTTTATGAAGCCTGATTTCTTAATCTATTCGAGGAAGCATTTTCGAGATATTGAGTGAGAGAATGAATGAATGCCAGAGATATTTTCAAGGCTTAGGAAGTCAAACCCTAAGATGAGCCCCAAAATCAATGAATCCAGTACCAAAAACTCAAATCCATAAATTGAAATGAAAACATGAAAAAAATCCAAGATTTTCTATGCAAATTTTCACACGATTATTTACCTCTCACACTCCAATCCTTATCACAATAAATCAGACATCATTCATTGAAAAATAATGCCTTATAATAAGAATGTCAACACGTTAAACGAACACTAGGCGCCTTTAGTGCCAAAAACTTATTACAATACCAAATTATTTGCTGAAATAAAAAAAAGCAGACGTCATGTTTCGTATTCCAATCAAATGAAAATAAAATAATCATACATTTACATTATAAAAGTTACAACAACAACGAAACAAAAAATAGTTACCGAAACACTGAGCCAAGATTCTTTTTTTTTGAAAAAGTGCCATTCATTTAATATTGAGATCAGTTTTTTTTTCAAAGTGAGCAAGAGTTCAATAACCAATTAACTATTTTCTATGAATTTATTTATTGAGTGATTAATTTTAATTTCATTTAATTTTATCTCTCATTAAACTAGATATTTTTAATTAAGTTAATTGAAATTATTTTCATGAATTTTAATTTATGAACAAATGGGAACTCACCTGATAAAATTATGCAAAATTTATTGAAAAATTTTGCGCGTATCAAAGTCTGGCAGTGTCACTTTTTGTAATCCAGCTACACAGTAATTAATTTTTTTTTATTTATTTATATTTTTTTTTGTATTTAAACTATAACTGACAAATTATTTTTTTTATTTGATGTAATTTTTTCTTCGCTTTAATTATATTTCTTTATTATTTTTGCATTCATTCACCAATTTATTTTATTTTTTTTTTGTTATGGATCTTTTTTCAAATGGATTGTTGTTCTTTCTTTCTTCCACAAATGAAATAAAATTCAATAATTCGATGAAAACTATTCAGGTTTCTTTCTTCTTCTTACTTGACTACATGACGTTTAAACAGAAGGAGCCAGAATTCTCATAAATTTTATTTATTTCTTGAATTTGTTCTTTTGTTAGTAGAAGAAAACAAGAAGCAATAAGGAAACGATTGTTGCAATTAATTTAATAATAATATACTGAATGAAGGAAAAAAAATATAATTTTACTGCTATTTATTAACGTAGATGATGTGTTGTGTATAAGAAGTTGAATGTGTAGAAGTATATGAATTTTTTTCAATTTTTCCATCCAGTTTTTATCGGGTTATGTAAAACTAAATTTAATTTCTAATATATCACACATGTAGGCTAAAACTAGTTGAAAGAAATTCTTATAAATATTGGTGAAAAACTTCTGTTTTTTAATGAGAAAAATTACGAAAAATAATTTACTTCTTGCGTACTTAAATTTTTTTCCTCGATTGTTTTTCTGTACGTACGTTCGATACAGTGATCGAAATGTAACTTGTTCGATGAAAATTTGGTATGAAAGTGAATCGAAATGTGGTGCATAATGTAGTAAAGTTTTGAAATTTAATAAATGATCATCTAATTGGAATCATTTTCAATTCATCTTTTCGAGTTTTTTTTTGCGAATTTTTGATTATTTTATCTCAGAAGAATTTATAATTTTTTCCTACTCAATAAAACCAAGAGCATAAGTAAATTTTCATCATAATTTATATATAATTTTTTTTACTTTTCACAATTTAATTGTAACTTTTTAGTAAAACTGAGAAATTATTTTCTGGATATTAGGAAATTTACTTCTTTTTATCTCCAAATACTGCGTCATATGCTGATTTGCCTAAATCTGATACAAGCGTTTTGACTTCATCAAGATTCGATGGAATATGTGGTAGTTGTTTCTGGTTTGCATCACCAGGTTTCACTGAAAAAACAAAATAAAAGATAATCATATCTACACTTTTTTTTCTTTAAGGAAATATTTGAAATTACCTCCATAAATGAAATTATATCCAATAGTTGCATATTTCTTTCCTTCGACTAAAGCTTGTTCTGAATAAACTTTTGCTTCTTTTGGATAACAAATCGATGCTACACCACCAGCACCAACTGATGAATAGATCAATCTTTTAAAGAAACCACCGCGTAATCCAAAAATAAGACCAGCCAAACCACCAACAGCGATTGCTCCAGCTCTTGGGACAGTATTATCCTCTTCATTCAAATAATCACGAATGACTGTTAATTTTGAAATGAAAAATTTTGGAAAATTGCGTTTAAGGAAATGTAAATCAAAACAAATTATTTACATTTTGTTTGATCCTTAGCATGTTCAATGTATCCTGATAATTGACCTTTTTGCTCTGAGATACTGCCAGTTACAGTTTGGATTGATTCTCGAACTGTTCGGAAACCTTCCTCGATTGCTGCTACTGGAGCTGCCGGTTTTTTTTCCTGTGTTTTGTGATGACAGTTACTATAAATTTACTTTCGTTTAAAATTAATTAAATTATATTTAAATTATTTTTTTACCATTCAGCAGCATTAATCGGTTTATATAAAGGTAATTCCGAAGGTTTGTATATTAGTGGCTTCACATTTGGATCCTTCTTGGCACTTCCTTCATATGTATGCAAATATCCTTTATCATCTTTTTTACTATCACCACGACTTTCGACCGCTGCTGCAGCAAAAAGTGGACTCGACAAAGCAATTTTACGTATCATTTCTGAAAATACTTTATTTTATCTTCAATTCTACTATAAATTTGAATTTCTTACTATTACCAAAGGTCCTGAAATTCGGAGAAAACCCTCACATAAATTTCAAGTTCAATAATAAAACAATCAAAAAAAAAATTACATAATTTTCATTGACAGAAAACATATGATCGAGTAACGTCATCTCAGTTTCGTTCAAATGTGCATGATACAGTAAAGAAATGTATTTTACCGTTATTTTTTATCCTTCGTCCTTTTATATCGAAGAGCCATGCTTGTTCATGTCAATGACCGTTGAAATTATTTATCAAAATGAAAATTCTTCAAATGCGTTTATTTTACACCGTTCTAAGTCCTATTAAGATGTTAAATTTATTTTAATCTTCGTTAACTTAAGTCAAGTTCAACTTATCGAGTTAAATTTCAAATAAAATTTGACATTAAATTAAATAAATCTTTTATTGGCATCTGCGCTTTCGTTAAATATTAAATTATTACGAATTTGAAAGTTTCCACAGCAACATAATAAAGTTTTTTTGTGTAATAAATAATAGTTTGTTTGTCATTAATTTTTAATTCGTTACTGCTTGTTTTGATTATAAATTTTACTTTAAAAAAATGTCACAAACAGATAAATCTGAAAATAATAAGAAAGAAGAGACAACTTCAACAAAATCTGAAGCAACAACTCCCATCACAATTGAAGCAACTGATAATGATACCAAAACAATTGACCTGAAAGAGGTCATGCAACATAATAAAAAAGATGATATTTGGATCATTTTGAGAGATAAGACGACGAATGTTGAAAAAGTTTATGATGTCACAAAATTTTTGGATGAAGTAATTTTTTTGTTTTAATATTACTTGAATGGTTCAATGAATCGAATCACCATAATTTGTTTTTTTAGCATCCAGGTGGACGTGAAGTTCTACTTGATGTAGCAGGAAAAGATGCAACACAAGATTTTATAGATGTTGGTCATTCGAGTACTGCTGAGTAAGATATTTTTTTAATTTAATTAAATAATTATCTAATTTTTTTTTTTAATTTTAGTGAACTTTTAACCAAATATTATATCGGAGATTTGACAAAGGAAGCTACAAATGAACAGAATGTTGATACCGAAAATGTTCCAGTTACGTTTACTTCGTGTTTCAAGTCATTTAAAACGTTCAAATCAAAATTTGGTTTCAAGTAATAATTAATGCAAAATATTTGTTTGTTTTAATGTCTATTATTTAAATGCCTTTTTTGGAGACAAGTTGATAATATAAGCTTTAAAATATGATTTGATGATCCTGCTCTTTTGGTTTATAAGGTTAAATTAAATCTTATGCGTATATTATTTTATTGGGGGACCATTTTGAACATATTTTGCATTTTTAAATTAAGTAAAATCGATAATTAAACTTTCATTGAAATTTATTGATGTGGCAATTTTAGAGACTTAAATAACGAAAAAGTGCACAAATTTATAAAATTTAAGAAAAAATAATAAAATTGTATATTAGACTTAGGTTAAAGACATAAATTATTCGATGTAACAGAAATAAATTGAATTTTTAGAAGAAATACTTTTTCTCATCTTAATTTTCACAAGTTTTTGTAAAATACTCCATCAATTGACTCATATTTTGTTCTAGACCTGCCTGTAGAAAAATATTTTTAGAATGTGAAAAATACTGTACAAAGTGTGATGGAAAACTTACTAACTTTTCAAGATAAGTCTTACAAAATTCTTTAATTTCTTCATCGTTGGGATACTTTTGTAGTATTTTTTTGCAATCTTGTAAAACTTCCTTGTGATTATTCAAAGCCAAATTGTACTTAACTCGCCAGCGCAGACACCAAAATATACCTATATTCTTTTCAATCAGAGTACTGCACAATGTTAAACCATTCTCATACTGATTCAGATGAAAATAAGCTTCAATCTGTCCTTTCAGTAACGAAATAATAATATTTGTATCCTCAACGTTATGCTCTTCGTAGAGCGCATCTGTAATTTCAATAACATTTTCATAATCCTTCAATTTCAGTGCTCTTTCTAGTGATTTGAGATCAGCAGCAAAACTTTTTTCTTTCTTTAATTTCAAGATTTTATCTTTCAAAATTTTCATTTCCCGATCATCTTCATTATTTAAGACAAAATCCACATCAAATTCTGCTTCATCAAGTTTTTCTGATTCAAAGAAACATTTTGCTCGTAACTTCCAGATATCCAATTTATTATCAAGTAAGTCTTCCGTTTCAGTGAGATCTCTAATTGCATCATCAAATTTTGACATGTGAAAATTGCAAAGTGCTCGTTTTAAATATATTTCGCCCTTAGTTTTTTGGTCTATTTTGTCACATTGCAATGAAGTGTAAATAAGCAAGTCGAGCAGATGAAGTACTTCAAGAGGATTGCTTTGCATAACTTGATCAGCAATTTTTAGATTATTTTGCACTTTTAATTTCACTGCTTCTTCCATTGAGAGACCAGGAATTTTTAATAATTTATCTGTTTTCTCCTGTGTTTTAATAATTTTTTCCGCCTTCTCAATGATTGAATCACAAACCTCATTTAGACTTGCACGTTTTTTATCCAATTCATCCTTTTGATGGTAATTTTTCGATTCTAACCAAGACAGTACATCATCACATTTAGTTTGAATTTTGGTTTTTTCTTCTTCAGTTAAAATGTCATTGAATTGTTTAGACTTGATTTTGCGTTTCATTGAGTAGCAGTGAGTTTCAATATCAAGATTAAGTTGATGAAGATCTTTATATTCTTGGTCGATTTGGTCTAATTTTTGGATCAATTCTTTCAATTTATGTACTTTCTCTTCATTTGGCATAAAGTGATTAAAAATAGTTTTGGTATTAAATTCTGAATTGTTTTCTGTTGCAAAAGTTACTTTAACTAGACCCTGTTCATTGACTTCTGTATTTATATCAATTGACTTGATACTATTTTCGATCTCCTCATAAGAAGACAATTTTCGATCATCTTGATATATATTATAATATGAAGGCCAAGAAGTACGCTTACGAAAATTGATATCGCTTGACATCGGTAACTTAGCTCCCTTTTTTGCCATGACATAGGTATTGTCCGGTGAGTCGATTGAAATTTCTCTTGTTAATAATTCTTTGACTTTACAGATGTTTGATCCATAAATAGCAGCTCCAATTGCAATTGATTCATCTTGAAGAATTTCATGTGATAACGGTTGATCTTCAAATAATTCCCCAAAGACTTCTAGTAATTTAGGGACCTGTCCTCCATGTCCTATGATGAAATACTCATCAATATCTTCGTTTTTTAATTTAAAATCGTTGATTGTTTGTTTGACTAACGAGGTTATTTCATCAATAAGAGATTCAGAAAGTCTTTCAAAATGTGCACGATTTATATTAAGGACATACGATTTGCCATCAAAAAAATTATCAAGGCTACAACTTGCTGTAATACATGTTGACAAAAGAATTTTCACTTTTTCACATCCATTTCGTAATTGTGAAAGTTTCTTCTTATCCTTGCGAATGTCCACTTTATGTTTCTCTTCAAATTCTCCCAAAAAATGATCAAATAATATTTTTACAAAACTATCACCTCCGATTTCAAGACTGCCATTACTCGCAAGTGTTTTAACATTCTTGTGACTAACGTCAAAGATTCCAATTTCTAAAGATGTTGCCCCCATATCAAATATCAAAATATTTTGTGCCTCTTCTAATTTGTTTTCGCTTGCATATCGAATAGCAGCTGAAGTTGTATTATTTATTAATGAAATGTCTTTAAATCCAGCTGCGTTTAGTGCATTCATCATTGTATATCGTTGAGCTGTATCGTAAATTGATGGAACTGAAACAACTGCTTGAGATATTGTTTTATGGATTTGATTCTCTACATTGTCCTTCAATTTAGACAAAATCATGGCAATTATTTGCTCAGGACACATTTGTAACTCCTCATTTCGATGATTAACTGATATTAAAACTTCATTTTCAACCGATTTTCCAATGTTGATTGGAGTTATTAACGGATCAATTTTCTTTAAAGCTTCGTCGTAACCACACCCAATAACACGTTTTAAATCTGATTAAACATAACAAAAAAATACACAGTAAAATGATAAGAAATTATTCAATTTCTACCTCTTCCAAAAATTGTATTTTCTGGATTAGTATTCAATTGAAATTCAGCCTTTTTAAAAAATAACCTCCCTTTTGTTGTAAAAGCCAAACAGCATGATGTTGATCTTTCATCTTCTTCATTTAATATAACTTCACATTTATTCTCTTTTAAATTATAATAAGCCACCACTATCGATTCCAAGTATTGCGTTATCACCAATTTCCATTATCTTTATTTTTTTCTTTAATTTATTGAATGTTTTTGTGATGAAGGTTCGATCGCAACTGACGATTGTCAAATACTTTTACAGTTATCATGTTTGTTTACACTTATTTTTCAAGCTAAATTGTTTTGTTTATCTGAAGATTAAATTTGATGCATATAAGAAGGCTTAAGGCGTTTGAAATACTTATCTTTCATTCGAAAAGAACAACCAATAAATGTGAAGAAACGAGTTTATTCAGGCATATCAGGATGTAGGACTTACTATTTTCTAAACTTTGCATGTCATAGTTTTGTTTTTGGTTAACAAAACTTAAATGATGTTTAATTATTAAAATTAAAAATAAAATATAATTTGTGATTTCATATAAACTTCTTTATTGATTTTGGTAATTTGAATTTTTGTACTGTTGATTTGTGAATGATCGTGTTCTATAAGGTGGTCGGTTTTTATCATGTTCATCGTATTTTTTTTCTTTGGCTGTCGATGCTTTTGTAGGTTTTGCATAATTTTCTTCAGATGTCCTTAAAATTTTATTTAAATTAATTTTATAAAAATAAGTGAAATGTAATAAGTTCATACTTTGAATCTTTTTTATTTGATATCATTAGTCTTGTATCATGGCCATCCATAGAGTTAGCTCTTGACAAAGAAGAAAAAACATTATAAATATATAAGTTGCAAATCAAATCGTTATACTTACTGTTTTAATGTAGCTGCATAAGATTTTACATTTTTTGAATCATCTTTTGATTGATTTGCAGAAAATTTTTCTGGATCATATCTTTGAATGTAACACATATTTAAATAATAAATATCAAAAAAAATTTAAGAAATTCAGAATAGCATACTTACATAAATTTGTCTTCTTTATCTTCACAGTCACTCAATTTATCCAATTCAGTGGCAACACTTTGGTAATCAATAAAATAAAAAAATATAATCATATAACACACGTTTTAAAATGAAGTTCATATACCTTTGATCTGGTTTCTTATTGTCTTCTCCTGTAACCCAGTTTTTTATTTTTTTGAAATACTAAACATAGTATTAAATTTTGTCAGTAGTTTTATATATTTCAAGTTATAGGTTTACTTACACTTTCGTCTTTTTTCTGTATTTCTTGATAAATTTGATTGATCTCATCATCATTTCTGATTTTTTTCATAAAAACTTCACAATCCTCTTTAACTTTCTTACTGTTATGCAAACAATAATTATGCTTAATTCGCCATCTTAAGGCCCACAAATTTTGTTTATTTTCTATCAACAATATATCGCAGTCTTTTCTTCCTTCATCGTAATTGTTCAAATAAAAGTTAGCTTCTATTCCTTTTTCAATTAGAGATTTACATAAATTGTTTTCTATAGGTGGATAATCATGTCGTATTTTTTTAGATATTGTTATTACATTCGGATAATCTCCTTGCTTCCATGCATTATCTAAACGCTGAACGTCTATGTTAAAATCAATTTTTTTTTTTCTCTTCTTAATCTCTGTTTCCATTAATGTCAAATCAGGATCATTCTCTTGACACTGCACTGAATCTATATCAAATAATGCTTCATCAAACTTCTCAAGATGAAAGTAGCACTTTGCTCTCAATTTCATGATTTCTACATGATTATCCATAAAATTTCTTGCTTTTTCCAGATCCTGAATTGCCTCATCGTATCTATTCATTATATGTTTGCACAGAGCCTGCTTTAGATAAATTTCACCTTTTAAATTTTTTTCTTCATCTTCAAATCCCCTTGTGATCAAAGTGTCTAATAGTAAATCTAGTGAATTATTTGCTTGTGATGGTTGATTTTTAGTGATTAATGATTCAGTTGTTGCCAATGTAGCTTTTATCTTTATTTTGAAAATATTATTTTCAAAGTTTTTATGAACTTTTAGTAATTCTTTTTTGGGTTGTTTCAATAAAAAATCCACATCTTGTAAGCATAATGCAAAATTTTCAACTTTGAAGTAACAATCCGCTCGAAGATAAAAAGATTTTAAAATAATCAGATAATCAGTAGCTTGCACAAAAGAGTCATTTTGTAAAATTGTATTGAAATCTTCAATGGCTTGGTTGATTTTTTTTAATTTAACATAGGCTTGAGCTTTGTTCATCATGCAATGAATGTAGTCTTCAAAATTGTCTTTTTCTTTTTGAAAGTCTCTCGTGAGATCACTGTAAATATTGATTGCCTCATCAAATTCTTCTAATTTTAAATGTTTGTCTGCCTGACTTTGATCGTTCTTTCGGTGTATTTTCCTTTTTCCTATTTCAAGAATCGTACTACAATTTTCGTCTAAGTATTCACGTACTTCTATTAATTGTTCTTTATTTAATATTTTATTTTCTTTCAACCAATCTAAAACATCATCGCAAACTTTTTGCACTTGATTTTTATCACTATCGGATAATATTTCATTTAACTCTTTAGAGTTAGCTTGTCGTTTGTAAGAGTATGCATAACCTTCAATATCGTTTGAAAGTTTGAGTAATTTCTTGCGTTCCTTTTCTACATTTTCCAATGATCGTATCAACTCGTTTATTTTTTTGATTTGTTCATTATTGGCGTTCCTGTGATCCAAAAGTGTGAAATTTATTAATGTGTCATATTCAGATTTGATATTAATATAAATCAAACCATTCTGGCCAATTTCACTATAAAAATCAATCACAGTTGAATTATCAAGTTCTTGTGACTTGTGAAGTGTTGCTAGTTTGTCATTTCCTTGAAAAATGTCGTAAGGAAAGTTCCACGTACTGTATTTTTCTTTTGCTAAACTTGTTTCTCTTGATGCTGGTAATTTTATCCATTTTTTTAATGCAAGAATAGTATCACCAACTAGAGGTTTAATTCTTAAATGATTAGTTGAAATATGAGTCACATTGAGGTCATAATTGCATCTAGCACCGTAATATGCAGCTCCGATTGCAATTGACTCATCCTGATTTATTGTCTTAGAAATTTGACGATCATTAATTATTTCTTTTAACAATTTCTCAATTTTAGGAATGCGACCACCACCTCCGATCATAATGATTTCACTTATGTCACCTACATCTAATTTTGATTCTTTTATTGTTTGATTTACAATGTCTCTAATTTTATTGAATAATGGATCACAATAGCGTTCAAAATATTCTCGACTAATTTGCAACTCATACGGATCATTATTATGGAAAGTTGGAATCAGCTCCATCGCGTTGCTAGATGCCGAAAGAATGATTTTAACTTTTTCGCAAGCATTTCTCAATCGAGAAAACTTTTGTTTATCAGAACGTATATCGTCATTAAATTTTAGCTTAAAATCGTTGATAAAATAATTTATTAATTCATTCACAAATGATTCACCACCAATTTCCAGACTTCCATTGTTTGCCAAGGCTTCGATATTTTTGTGACAAACTTTGAAAATTCCCACTTCTAATGATGTCGCACCCATATCAAAAATCAAAATGTTTTTAGATTCTTCAATATCTCTTTCAGTTGCATACCGAACAGCGGCTGCAGTTGTGTTGTTGATCAATGAAATTTCTTTGAAACCAACCGCTGAAATTGCATTTTTTAGTGCATATCGTTGAAATGTATTGAAAACTGATGGAACTGAGACAACAATGTGTGACAATGTTTTACCAATACGCTTTTCAGCATTCTCTTTTAATTTTGATAAAAGCATCGCAATAACATGTTCTGGAAGAACTTCTAAGTCCTTGTTTTTGTAATTAACTGAAACTATGACGCCACCATTGTCACAAGATTGTTTAAGATTTAAAAAAGTTTTCAGAGTTTTTGTTGCATCATCGTAATTTCTTCCAATAATTCGTTTAATATCTAAACAAAAATATAATAAGTAAATTACAAAAAAACAATAATTTCTAACCTCTTCCAAATATTGTGTTCTCTGGATTAGTATTGGCTTGATATTCAGCCGCTTTTGAAAATAACCTCTCATTTTGGGTAAATGCTAAACAGCACGATGTTGATCTTGTTTCTTCTTGGTCTAAAATTACTTCACATTTATTATTTTTATTTGCGTCACAATAAGCAACAACGATTTTAGATGCACCCAAATCAATGCCCAAAACAGGAGCATTTTTCACAGTTTCCATTTTTTTTTCTATTCTTAATTGACTGTCTTTGATCAAAGTATTGAATAAGACTGACGATGATCACTTCGTATTGAGCTTCACTTTAAAAAAAATCGGCTGACTATCGATAAAATAAACAGTTTAAATGAAATACGAGTTGTAAAGGCGACATTCATTAAGGATAAAAAAATGTGTGCTATTTCCGAATCACTCAGAACTTCATTTAACATAATGAGCTCAATTGGCCTTGTGTAGAAAAATATACTTTGCGAAAAAATTATCTTACCAGTAACAAGAAAAGTACTCCATTAATGAAAAGGACCATATGTTTAAATACAAACGCGTATTGTTTCATATGTTGAATATTGTGCAAATTTAACAGTAAATTTTTAGTTCATATCAGTCATTGAAATCATTTATCTCTTTCATGATAAGAATAACCGATAAAATTTTTTCGAAGAAATTTGATTGCAAATTCAATGGAATTGATAAGATACTAAATAAAAAAACATTGTGTCACACATTTCGTGTGCTATTTATAGTTTATGATGAAATTAATTGCTTTATTATTGAACGATTAATAGGAAATTAAACACAATTTTTATTACTTAACAAAAAAAATTAAACTCATTCATTGTTAGCTATGGTTTCAATCAACTTTTTCTTCCAATTCAATGCCCATAAATCGTTCTTATTTTCTTGTAATAAAATATCACAATCTTGAATTGCCGCCTTGAAGTTTTTCAGTTCATAATTGAGCTCAATTCCTCTTTTCATGAGTGTATCCCACAAATAAATGTCAAGAGCCTTGTATTCATTTTTCATTTTGTTAGAAAATTTTATGACATTTTGATAATCCTTTGATCTCCATGCTTGATTATACTGTTTTAAGTCCACTCTTAATTTAATCAGCTCAATTTCTTCTTTCAGGAGCTTCATTTCAGGATCACATTCACGATTCAAAACAAAATCTATGTCGAAATTTGCTTCATCAAATTTTCCAAGACTATAGTAACACTTTACCCTTAATTTCAAAACCTCCAATTGATTTTCCATTAATTTCATTGCTTGCTCAAGATCTTTCAGTGCCTCTTCATTTTTATTTAAGTGATGTTTAAAAAGTGCTCTTTTTAAATAAATTTCACCTGCTAAATTGTTGTCAACTTCGGTAAATTTCCCTTTTAAAACTTGCTCAATCAATTTATCGAATAACTTTTCCGCCTCAGGTGTATTTTTTTGTGTAATGAAAGATTCAGCCATTTCCAAAGTAGCTTTAAATTTGAGCTTTATAACATCGTACCGAAAATTCATAGTTATAGTTTGTAATTGAGTGGGCTCGTATTCCAGCAAGGTGTCAAGGCCTTTTAAGGACATCAAATAATTTCCTATTTCAAAATAGCATTTTGCTTGAAGAAAATGAGATTTTAAAATGATAGTGTAATCAAAATCATTTGATTTTAAAACACAGCGAAAATCGATAATTGCATTATCAAATTCTTGGAGATGGATATAACTCAGTGCTCGTTTGAATAGGTAAAGTCCATGGGACATGGAAGGATCATCTCTGGATTCGTTAATGAGTTTACTATAAATTTTAATTGCTTTTGAAAAGTTTTTACGATTATAATATTCATTAGCGGTATCCTCATAGCGTTTAATTTCACATTTTCTTTTTCCATTTTTGATTATAGTGTTGCATGTATCTTCTAAAAATTCTCGTTTTTCAATAAGAACTTCCTTGTTGAACGTTTTTGTACTTTCAAGCCAATTCAACATTTCATCACAAATCTGACGAATAATTGTCTTCTCTTCATCAGTCAAAATTTCAATGATTTCTTTGGAAATAATCTTTCTCTTATACGAATACAAGCTAGTTTCAAGGTCATTTGATAGGTTGAGCAACATTTGACGTTCTCTTTCTATTGCAGCAAAGTTCTCGTTCAATGCATCGATTTTTGATATCATTTCATGATTAATTTTTCGATGATCAACTAAAATATGTTTTTTGCCATCTTCTTCTACTGCTGAAAGTGAAATTAATCCATTTTGATCAACATCCGTTATAAAATGTATTAAATTTGTGTCCCTCAAAACAGGGCTATTATCCTTGATGAAAGTCAATAATTGATGACCTTGATATAAGTTGAAATATGATGGCCATATGATTTCACGTAAAAATGTTGATTTATTGTAAGTAGGTAATTGTGTTCCTTTTTGAACAGTAACCAACTTTCCAATTGGTAATTCTATCGTCAAATGTGATGTTAATGTGGACTGAATGGAAATTTTCTCACTAATTTTTGCACCAAAATAAGCAGCTCCAACTGCAATTGACTCATCTTGATTCAGGGTCTTTGAAATTTGGCGTCCATTGAATAACTCTTTTAAAGCACTCTCAATTTTGGGTATGCGACCACCTCCTCCGATCATAATGAATTCACTCATATCATTTGGGTTTAGTTTTGAATCTTTTATCGTTTGACTTACGAGAGATGTGATTTTGTGGAAAATTGAATCACTAAGCCTCTCAAAAGAATCTCTGTTAATTTTCAATTCATATGACTGTTCATTATGAAATGTTGGGATAAGTTCTGATGCTGTTCTCGATGTTGAAAGGATAATTTTTACTTTTTCACAAGCGTTTCTCAGTCGTGACAATTTTTGCTTATCATTCCGTAAATCAACACGAAATTCTTGTTGGAAATCATAGATGAAATAATCGAGTAATACTCTAACAAAACTTTCACCACCAATTTCCAAACTTCCATTTAGTGCCAATGTCTCGATATTTTGTGAACTGACTTTGAAGATGCCTACCTCTAATGATGTCGCACCCATATCAAAGATTAAAATTGTTTTCGAATCTTTAATTTCTCTTTCGATTGCATATCGTAGAGCGGCTGCAGTTGTGTTGCTGACTAATCCATTGACTTCAAGACCAGCTGCATGGAGTGCATTTTTCAGAGCGTATCGTTGAAGTGAATTAAACACCGATGGGACTGAGACAACAGCGTTTGATATCGTTTTACCAATACGAGTTTCTGCATTTTCTTTCAATTTTGTTAAAAGCATTGCAATCACATGTTCCAAATGCACTTCCAAGTCTTCATTCCTATAATTCACGTCGATAAGAATACCATCATCATCATCAGATTTCTTCAAATTAATAAAAGAACTAATAGAATCGAAAGTTTTCATTATTTCTTCGTAATTACATCCCATTATCCGTTTAATATCTTTAACAGAACACAAATAAAAATCAATTTATGATGAAAAATTAACAATCAAATGTACCTCTCCCAAAAATTGTATTTTCTGGATTAGTGTTTCCTTGATATTCAGCTGCCTTTGAAAATAACCTCTCATTTTGGGTAAATGCCAAACAGCACGACGTTGATCTTGCTTCTTCATGATCTAAAATTACTTCACATTTATTATTTTTATTCACATCACAATAAGCTAGAACAATTTTAGATGCACCAAAATCGATGCCAAGTACAGGAGAGTCATGAATATTTTCCATAACAGTGACCACTTTTGACTTTTTTGTTTCTATCTTACTTAAACAAAAATTTATTTCAATTTAATCCAACACAAAGATATGAAATGGCATTTGTATCAATAAATAAACAGTTAAAATAATAAACAAAAAAACACATCGAAATTTGATTGTATCAGGCATGGAGTTAATCATTCACAATGTGTTTGAAATATTTTTTTTTTATTAATTTACCAGTATATTTAGACAGTTTTGATTTTATCGGTAGCAAAAAAATCATGAATGAAAAACACCATCCTCATATGAGTTATTTTTGATTATGCTGCAAATTTATCAGTAGACATTTTTTTGATAAGTAAATATAAACTTCTAGTTGCGAAAACGTTTACTGTTTCTTATCATTTCCTGGAAATTTTATTGTATGATCCAGATAACTAAATAAAGGTGTTGATTGAAGAAATTCCAGGTATTTGATAGTAACTTACCAGGCGTTTACATTATTGAAAATTCTAAAATTCACCTTATTTTAAATATTGTTAAATATTGCCTTAGTTAAATTTTTTAATTAAATTATTTTATTTAAAACATTTAATGACAGTTAATACATGAAACATGGCATCTTCTTCCATTTTCGCCACATCTACATCCGTTCGGCCCTCTTCTGGGTCCTCGAGTCGCCCAGCAAATTTCTGTTTTGCAAATTGAACATGTCATTCCGTCACAACCGGATTTTTTCATAATAATTATCTATTTTAAAGTTGAATTATTTATTATACTGAAAAAAAATTATGATATGAATTTGACTCACATTACATGATGGACAATGCATTGCTTCACGACTCATCACCATTTGATGAAGGTAATCTATACTTTCTTTACTTGTAAGTCCATCTTGATACTCTCTACAGTTCTTTCCTTCATGAATGACCTGTAAAACAACAGGAAATCAAAAATTGAAAATAATTATTTGAATAAAAACTTACTCGACAAGTGATACAATTTTCGTGATTGCACACAGGACATTGAAAGAAATTGACTTCATCTTCAATTATGCACCAGCCAGTACAGTTAGCTGTCAGACAATGAAATGTGTTTTTAATTTGACTTTCAATCAGGCGCAGGCGAATTGCCAGATGTTTTTCATACATTTCCGGTGTGACAAGTGCTTTAATTTCACGATCCTGAAAATAAAAACATAATAAATTTGTTGATCATTTTAAATCGTGAAACAAGAAAAAAAATCACCTGTAAAACACTTTCACAACTATAATCGGTATCTTTGTATGGACACATAACTTCAATGTCTTCACAATACTGAATTGTAGATGAAAGACAATCCTTGCAAAATGTGTGTAGACAATCTCTCAAAATCACACCTTCGCTTTCTTGATATTCAACGAAACAAATCGTACATTCAAATGGTTCAACATTTGGTACAATTCCAGCATAGTCAAGTTGTAATAATTCCAAGTAGGTGGCATTTTTGCGCCGTGAATTTTCTGCATTCTCACGTTTTGCTTGCTCAATGAACTGTGTTTACGAAATGAAATTATTTGAAAAGTTAAATGAAATTTAAAGGTACTTACAGATTTTTTATCTTCTGAATTATTATTTTTTTCGTCAATTGAATTAAAAATTTTCCTGATCTCTTCATCTGTAGGAAATTTGACAAAATAAAGTTCACAGTCTTTTTTCACTTTTTTAAAATTTTTCAAACAAAAATTGAATTTGATTCGCCATCGTAATGCCCAAAAATCCTTCTCATCTCTGGCTAACAAGAGATCACAATCACTTCGTCCTTCTAAGTATTTTTTTAAATCGAAATTGATTTCAATTCGTCGCTTTGTCATGGACAGGAGAATATCATCGTCAACCTTTTCATATTCTCGTTTAATTTTACTTGAAATTTCAATAAAATTTTCAAAATTTTTAGCATCCCACGCTTGATTTAACCTCTTAATATCTGCATTTAAATTAATTTTCTCTTTTAATTCTTGTATTTCACCATCGTCGATTTCATTCAACACTGAATCAATATCTGATTTTGCGTCATCAAAGTTTCCTAGTTGAAAGTTACATTTTGCCCTTAATTTAATGATTTCCAAATGATTTTCCGTAAAAATTACTGCTTTTTCAAGATCCTGAATGGCACTTTCATGGTTATCTATAGGTATTTGCAATATGCACGTTTCAAGTAAATTTCTCCAGTTAAATTTGCATCGGTGTCACCATATTCTTTTTTTAATACATCGTCAAGTACCATATCCAAGGAATTCAGGGCTTCTGAACATTGTTTTTGGGTTATCAGGGATTGTGCCATTGCGAGTGTTGATTTAATTTTCAAGGTAAAAGTTACGTTTGGTAACTTTTCATTTATTTTTTTAATTTCAATCAATGAATGCTGGAAAACGGTGTCGATATCTTGTAAACATCCTGGGTGATTGTCAGTATTAAAATAACACTTTGCTCGAAGGAAATGTGACATCAGAGTCATATTAAATGGAATGTTTTTTTGTTCTAAAACAAAATTTAAATCGATAATTGCGTTACCGTACTCCCTTAAATGGCAAAAAGAGCGTGCTCTGTTGTACGTGTTGTAAATGAAATCATCATAATTATCGTACTCTTGTGAAAATTCTTTAATCAGGGTGTCGTAAAGTTCAATTGCCTTTGAAAACTCCTTTTTCTTAAAATATGTATGGGCAACATCTGTATCCATTTTACACTTTGCTCTACGTTTTTTGTTCTCAATGATTGGATTACAAATGTTATCTAATTGCTCACGTTTTTCAATTAATTCTTCTTTTTTAAAGTCTTTCTTAGATGCTAACCATGCCAAAATTTCATCACAAATCGTTTTCACTTTATGTTCTTCTTCTTCAGAGAAATTTAGATTCTTAGAAGAAATTTGTCTTTTATATTTAAATGCGTAAGTTTCAATGTCATTAACCATTTGTTGTAATTTTTTACGTTCACTTTCAATAGTTTCAAACTTTTTAATTAAAATGCTAACTTTTGTAACTTTTTCCGCATTCAAAACTCTATGATCCAATAATCTTTCACTCAATGTCTTGGAAGCAAAATCACAGCCCAATTCAATTGATATTAATCCACTTTGATCAACATGAGTTTTAAATTCCATTAATTTTACATCTCTATCAATTTCTTCAATTGAAGCTAGAATTTGATCGTCTTGAGTGAACTTGTAGAAGCATGGCCATTCATTGTCAGTTTTGTTACAGAGCGTAATAAAATTTGTTGCTGGTAATTTTCCTCCTTTTCTTGTTGCTATGATTGTAGGACACCCAAGTGATTCGATATTCAATTGATGAATTGAAATTTCATGCACATTGAACGTCTTTTTGCCTCCATAATAAGCAGTACCCATGGCAATTGCCTCATCTTGATTCAAGGTTTTTGAAATTTGACGATCGTGAAAATTTTTTTTTAACATTTTCTCAATTCGGGGTATTCGACCACCCCCTCCAATCATAAGAAAATCACTGATCTCATTTATGTTTAATTTTGATTTGTTTATGGTTTGATTAACGATTTCACTGATTCGTGTGAATAATGATTCAGAAAGAAGTTCAAATTGATCTCGCTTCATATTCAGTTTGACAGATTGTTCATTGTGAAAAGTTGGAATGAGTTCTGATGCTGTGTTCGATGTTGAGAGCATTATTTTGACTCTTTCACAAGCGTTTCTCAAACGAAACAGTTTTTTCTTATCGCTTGTGATGTCGATTCCGATTTTACATTGAAAATCTTCCATGAAATAATCAAGTAAGATTTGGGTGAAATGTTCACCACCAATTACAAAACTTCCATTGTTTGCCAATGTTTCGACATTGTTGTTAGTTACATTAAAGATTCCGACTTCTAATGATGTCGCACCCATATCAAAAATCAAAATGTTTTTCGAATCTGAGAAATCATTTTCGATTGTGTATTGCACTGCAGCAGCAGTTGTGTTGTTGATTAAAGCAATTTCTTGAAATCCAGCACCTGCAATTGCGTTTTTCAGAGCAAATCGTTGAAATGTATTAAAAACTGATGGAACTGAGACTACAGCTTCTGAAATTGTTCGACCAATACGGGTTTCAGCATTCTCTTTTAAGTTACTCAAAAGCATTGCAATCACATGTTCTGGATAAATTTCCAACTTTTCATTCCTATATTGAATTGAGGAGAAAACTTCTTCATCGTCATCAAAACATAAGGAGTCACTTAAATAATTTGAACTTTCAATTGCTTTCTCATATTTCATACCAATTAACCGTTTGAAATCTATTAAACAAAACTTCGTACTAGAAATTATTTTCATTATCTTTATTTTCTGATACCTCTTCCAAAGAAAGTATTATCTGGATTAGTGTTCGCTTGATATTCAGCGGCTTTTGAAAATAACCTCCCATTTTGTGTAAAGGCTATGCAGCAGGAAGTAGATCTTGCTTCTTGTTGGTCTAAAATTACTTCACATTGAAAATTATTCTTTTCATCACAATAAGCCACCACAATTTTAGATGCCCCAAAATCAATTCCTAAAACAGGCTTGTTGCGAGATTCCATTTTATTTTTTTAAAAATCACAAACAACATATCACAAGCAAGGCACATTCGTAACTGTAATATGAATATGAATTGTGTATTTGAAAAGATAAACATTGTATTTGGCGTTGTTCATAAACGACGTTTCTCAGTGAAATATATTGGAAGGTTCCATTAAAACTTTTCTTTCACAACAATTTTCCAACTGGTATTTATGATTTTCAATCTAAAGTTGATATTTTAAATGATTAAGACCATTTCTATCAATATGATTCATTCATATTTTTTTCAATTTAATCGAAGACGATTGACTTGGAACAGGGGTATAATACTTTGATTTTATCTTTTCTATGAAAGTTGAATATAAACTAAGGCACATTGATTAGATCATTAATTTTATCATCACATACAAGATATGATTGAAAATAAAGATGACGTTTTATGTGAAGTACCAGGCGTTATCTTTGATTTATATCATTGAAGGTTGAGAAAAGGGAAAGCAAGAAAAAAAAAATATTCAAAATCCTTATTTTTAATATCAAATTTATTTTTCTTATTTTTAATTTATTTATCATACAAATCAATTGCCTCTTATTCTAAATGTTCAATCTAAATTTATTTTTTTATTCACTTTCCTTAAGCTATTGAGTAATTTTCTTATCATTTTCTTTTTTATTAATGTATAAAAAAATCTTAAAATTCATAAATAACTAATAATTTTAATGGAATCTTAAAAGCCAAAATAGTGAAAGTAAGAGTAAAATATGTCATTTTAAATTATAAGTTAATAACAGAATCAAAATTTAAACTTATTAAAAAATAATTGAGCACAAATGATGACTTTTCTTATTAAAATAATATTTTTTTTTTAATTTTTAATATAAATTGTTTCTTTACGATGTAAAAATATAATTTACTTAAATTGATAATTGTATTATATGATTTAGAATGATAGATGCCTTGAAATTATGTGATTAAAAGTGTAAAAAAATACCAAGGCACTTAGTTTATTCAAGTTGATATGAAAATTTAAATATAATTTTATCCCTAAATTGCATTTAAATCTTATATTTTATTAGTCAAATCTTATATCACCCATGTGTTTTAGTTGGTGATTGGATGTCTGATGAAGATTTTGTTGTGATGTGGATTTGTGAGGCCTGTAAAGATTATGTTGTGAATTTGTTCGATGAGGATTTTGTTTGTACAAGCCTCCTTCGTTGTGTTTCTTGCGTTGTGGTCTTTCATCACTGTCGTGTGACTTTTTACGTCGATTATGTTCGTTGTAGTGCTTTGACGGAGTTGTTGGTGAATCGTCACATGTTAAATTTGAATCATCCGATTGTCTTCTGTATGTATTGTGTAATGATTTTTGTCTTTCTTGTTCAGTATCATAAACAAATCGTTTGCTTTTCCACATACGTTCACTTTCGTATCCATAGAGATCGAGAATTGGTTGAAAGTGATTTGGGTTTGATGTGTTTAAGTTGTGTGAGGAGGATCGGCGCCATCCTTCCTGATATCTTCGACGTGTCGTTTCATCTTCAAGTGCTTGTCTACGTTGAGATTTACTGCTACTACTTTCACTTGAATCTTCACCTGACGTTCCTAGTCCCAAGTCTTTTTCTTCCATGTAGGTCTTGTAAGGTGCGTTCAAGAAAGTTTTACT
Organism: Culicoides sonorensis; assembly: GCA_900002565.1. NCBI lineage: Eukaryota > Metazoa > Arthropoda > Insecta > Diptera > Ceratopogonidae > Culicoides > Culicoides sonorensis. The sequence goes on from LN483432.1 coordinate 102,348, forward strand.
TCCGTAATTTGTGAGAGCAAGAGTTGGATGTGGCAAGTAAAATGGATGATTTTTCTCAAGTGCTGATAAATTTGAATCTTTTTCATCTTCATCACCTGCATTTGAGGGATCAAACAGTGATAAGAGTACTGGAAGTAAGAATAATCCATGCATAGCTCCAAAGAAAATGACCAAAAAGATCATTTTAAAGAAAACTAAGAAAATATAACTGTTGGCGATAATCAGGGCAATACATCCTAACAATGTACTACAAGATCCTTGTACGATCGGTAATCCCAAGGAATATAAAGCTTCTCGAACACGCTCATCCGAATGTTTTGCCTTTGATGACATGTAAGTATAGCAAATATGTGCTGTAAAATCAACCGAAAATCCAATGCACATAATCAAGTTAATCATTGAAATTGAGTCCAGATTAACATCCCACAGTGACATATATCCAGCAACTCCCAATTCAATTGAAACAATACTAAATGCAACCCAAAGTGAGCACATGAAATTTGGTATAAAAATAAATGAAATTATCATCATAATAATGGCACCAATTATCATAGCTTGTAGTGCAGTTGGTCTCACAAGTTCAAATTGATCGAAAAATACAAAATATGGATTGAATATTGTGATGTTAATTGGAGCAGCTTTACAAATTGCCCTCAAATCATGTAACATTTCCTTCTCATGATTTGTATCAGTGATGTTGATTGCTTGGACCATGAATCGTGATGCAAGGATCCTCGTTCCATTTTCATTCAATTTTACATCGAGTGAGAATGGATTAGCCGGGAAGAGCCAGTACTGTAAATTATACAATATTAGTTAATAAAAGTTGCATGTTAACAATTAAAATTTTTTACCTCTTTTAAAGCATCAATAAAATCCTGTTCACTATCTAGGGTAATATTTAGGTAATCATTATTTCGTTCAACGTATGATAAGAAAGATCGAAGCCACGATTCTGAATATAATGGTGATGTAACGTAAGATGTATTCTCAAGTTGTTGCATGACTGTTTCAATTTGCATTTGAGTGATTGGATCAGAATAATTCAAATCTCCGGTAACAACAACCTAAAGTGGTTTTAAATGAAAAATTTAGACTCGATTTCAAATGATATTTAATTAAATTTTCATTACCTGTATCCTGTAAGGAAATTCTCTGTAATACGCATCCTCTCGATCAAAAAATTCAATTGAATAAGATCCGTCTTTTGATAATTTTCTTCTTTCAAGTCCTTCTTTGATGTTAGTTAGGCCGTAACATGCTCCACCCAGATATGCGCAGAAGATAAGGATGACTAATGCCTTGACCCAGCCTTTGTTAAGGAAACTCGCAACATAATCCTTGAAAAATGCCATCAACATGTGTTCTTTGTTGTCTATTGGATTGTCAGGGTCATCGCGGTTGATTCCACCTGTCCAGAATTTGCGATATATCCATGATTTTTTTTCTGTAAACAAAGAATAATTGATTAAATTTAAATAAGGAAAAGAATAGGCATTGTTTGTAATGAAAAGTTGCGTGATATTTTAATTTTATTAATATTTATAAAAAAAATTAATTTCTATATCGTTTAAGTCCGTTAGAATTGAACACTAACACGTTTTCGTAGAGTAAGGCGTCGCTTTATTTCACGATATCAGTGGTTGCTATGCAAATGTGATTGGATACAAACAAAAATTGTTTCATAAAAATATTAATTTCAAATAAAAATAATTCAATTTTAGAACGAAAACATGTCCGAGAAAATTGTTTGGGAAGACCGAGAGGTTAAATTTGATGTGCCCAATATGTGAGTTATAAAATTTTCTGTAATATCAATAATAGAACTCATTGATTCATTTTACATTTCAGTCATAAGAAAATTCGTGGTGGTGAAAAAATATTCGAGATTCTTGATTTCATTGAAGATACAAAAGGAAATCCAGGAGATCGTGGCCGCTTATTAATCACGAACATTCGATTGATTTGGTATGCCATCAACAATACAAGATTCACTTTGAGTAAGAATATCATTTAATATTCCCATTGAAAAACCAAATTTTCTTATTGATTCTTCAATTAATAGCAATCGGTTATGCCAACATTAACACAATGAACACAAAAACTGTCGTATCTCGTCTTCGTGGTACAACACAAGCTCTCTATATTCTTACAGTCAGCAACAATGCCCGATATGAATTCATATTTACAAATCTTACATTAACCAGTCGTCAAAACTTTGGCACAGTTTTTGATGTGTTTCGACTTTACCAGGCAACTCCATTATACCGTGAGCTAAAATTACGAGGTGCTATCATTCAATCAGGTCAATTGATAGTGTTGCCACATGAACAGGTCTTTAATAAAATTGTGGGAGTTTACAATTTATCGAGTGATCAAGGAAATTTAGGAACATTTGCTATCAGTAATATACGAATTGTGTGGTTCGCTGATATGAATGAAACATTTAACATTTCATTACCTTTCATGCAGATCTCGAATGTAAGTGAAATTGAAATTTTTGTTTGATATAGAATTAAATTGAGGTTTTCAGATAAAAATACGTGAGTCAAAGTATGGTCCAGCTTTGGTCATTCAAACAACGGACACAGGTGGCTCTTATATTCTTGGTTTTCGAATTGATCCGCCTGAGAAATTGACCGAAGTTTATAAGGAATTGAATTCATTGTACAGTATTTATAGTGAAGCACCAATTTTCGGGGTGTTTTATGAACATAAGCAAAAGGTTTGTCAAATTGATTTCTTGTTTAATTTAATTCTTAATAAATTTCAATTTCATTCAGGACGATGTCAAAGAAGATTCATTTTCTGCATCAGAATTTGAAGAGATAGATACAAAAGAAAGTGCAATTAATAGTAAGTTTACTGCATATTTAGCTGATGGTGGAGCGATAAACAAAAAGAGATATGTATTTTATTGTAAGGAACTCGGCTTTGCAATGGAAAAATTAAAAGATGGATACACTATCAAAGATTTATGGGAAGTGATACCGTCATCATCAAATCAATATCAATAAAATATAAAAATTGTGTGAAATTTAAATTAATTGTGATAATTTGAAAATGATCTCCCAATCATTTGAGGTGATTAACAAGTTAATGATATAAAATTTGAATAACAATAAAGTAATCAAGACGTTCACTGACTCCTACTACAAGTAGTATGTGCTTTCTCTCAGATGATTTAATGGTTTTAAATGTGTTGACGACATCTAAATGCATGTGGAGAATTTTCTATTGTGATATTTAAACAATAACAGAAAGCCACTATAAATTTCATTCAACTTTTAAGGCATTTAGTGTGGGATTGGTGATTAAATAATTTATGGCCATTAAATTTCAATAATATTTTAACTGTTTTTATTATGACTTACAGGTATATGATCGTATAACTGACTAAATTCATAAAATTGACCAAAAAATCCACATATCATGTCAACATCAAAATACTTGCATTAGTCACATGGCATGCGTGCCATAAAATTAAAATTGTTTATATGAATGTACCGGAATATTCTCATCATAATATTAAATAAATTTGTTTACTTAATTCATAGAATCAATTATTGACCGGTTAATAACATAAACATGTCATTTAAGCTTCAAATTTGTCTCTATATATTAATAAACTTGATCATATTTCCGATTATCGCATATTTAATTACATTATGCAATTATTCATCAAAAATAAGAGAGTGCTGTGTGATTTTTAGTTAAAAAATGGCAAAACTTTATAAAAGTCGGTCATTTTTTTGTTATACACAACATAAAATACAAAATTCAAAATACATACAGATAAAAGTTGAATGGAATTGATTATACAATCAAACAAATTAAAAAATATATTCAAAAAAAGTGAATTTCATTGTGTAAGTGAGAGATATGCGAAAAAGTATAATAGAAAGAGATTGTCATCTAATGGTAACAGTTTTAAGTATATCAATTTATTAGGAGTGGTATTCAACAAAAAATCTGTTTTTTATACATTGAGAGATTAATTCAGATTTTTTTAAAGAAATATTCATGCAAAATCACATAGAACTTAATCATCATTTAATTTTTTACACTCACTCATTTCAAGTGTACTAGCAGCATATAAGATTTTTTTTTTATTTTTATGTCGAGTCGTGTACTTACGACCAACCACATTAATTTACACACTGATCAGGAAGTATCCAATTGTTTTTGATTAACATCGAACAACATCGAATAATCTTGATATGTGCTTTAAATAATTTTTGTTTTATTTTTATCATAACCGTTTTTTTTCTTCTTCTTTCTTCAGTGACCTACGCAATTACATTTATATTAGAAAAAAAATAAATGGAAATTTTTGTTACAACTCAAATATATCGTGTTTGTTTGTAGTGAGAAGTTGTCTTTTCTTAATCTGAAGGTCATTTGGGATAAGGAAAATATTTAAATAAAAATATCAATTAAATCCTTTTCTGCTGGTTTCAAGAGACATGTTACCATAAGGTGAACATGATTGAACAAAATTTAAATTATTTGGATTAAATTTTATTTAATTAATTTATGATCCTTTTAAATGGATAAGGTCAACATCTTGACAAAGATAATAAAAAAAATTTATTAGACAAAAAAAGTACAAGTTGTTAAACTTAAATTACCCAAATTAAAGGTTATCTCATGTAAAATTCAAACTAATTTGATATAAAATTATTCATTTATGCGCTAAAAGAGTTTGTCTAGTTATGATGATTAATAGATACATGTTCACAATAAAATTTACGTCCACCCTTTTTATTATTATTGTAACTCATTATTCAATTAAGTCTTAAAATAGTTCAAATGTACTCGGAATTCATTTTTTCAAGTCATTTGAACCAAAAATTTATTCAAAACATATAATTTTCTTATTTGAATTCATTAAAATTGAATGAAATAACTTCTCGTATTATGATCAGTGATAAAAAGTAGGTCTTGTAAATTTTTTACTTGAAATGTCATTTTTAAATTATACTATCTTACAATTACATTTACCACCAAAGTATAAGTTCATACACCTCAATTGTAGTAAAACTTTTCTTTTCAATACATGAAATTTGCATCTGTTTTCTGCTGCTGATTACTTATGCACAAAAATGCACATTCCATTGATTATGTATGATGACAAGTTTATTACATTCTTTTTGTGTGGATTTAATGCGATTTTGGGAGCAGTTTTTACTTGACAATTTAAAAGGATGAGTGAGTGTGAGAGAGAAAAAGCACAAAATATCCTCAATTTGATCAAAATGCACTTTCACATACGATTCACAGTCAAAGTTTTCCAAATTTTTATGACTTTTTGTATTCGATACAGTTATGATTGCTGTTGGTTCGAAGCAAAGTGCAAAAAACAATATAAAAAGAAAAACATATGTTTTCTTTCATTTTTTAAGTGATGTGACTAGATTGAATACACTTTCACCAATATATTGGAGTGTATTTATTCACTGAATCGAAGTTGTTGTGATGTGACAATAACTTGCATAATAATTATTTTGCATAAACTTGCATACAATCAATATTTTTTACTCAATGTTGATTTGAATGAACATTTAAATGGAGTTTTTTTTTGTATTTGAAGTTGAGGTAGGTAATCATTTTATTACTCATGTCTGAATTTGAGATAATAAAAGGAAAATTTCATATCTTTATCAAAAGATTCATGGAAATTTCAAAGAGATCTTCAAACCGTAAATGTTCAAGTAACGTGTCTGAAATTTTACATTCAACATAAAAAACGTAGATCAATTTTTTTTCTTTACTTAATTATGAAAGCAAATAAAAAATGCATCAAAACGTCCATTGACTCACATTTATGTACATAATTTTTATGATGTAATTTAAAAACATTTACTTTACAAAACATAAGCTTAACGACAACAAAAATGTATAAAAGGTGCTATAAGTTAACATTTAATTATTTGCAAACATTTTTCTTTCTATTCATATATTTATTCTCTCTCTCACAAGAAGGTATGTTTCATTCAAAAAGTGTGCCAATATTTTCGTTAATTTTTACTATTATTATATTGATATGTCACACTGTATATAAAGAAACAAAACTTGAAATATTATGTGACCATATTGTACGATGATGATTGTGAGTATAAAAGAAGTTGTTGAAGTTAAATATTTACACAGACACACTCTGTATTGTTTATATAAAAAAAATTAATACATAAAATTCGGTGAAATTAAACATTTTGTTGTTAATATGACTTGTCCTACATCCGAAATGAATGAAAGCATCAAAAAATGTGTGAAGTTAATCAATTTGTTGTCGGCTTTTTGAATTGAATGACCTGTATGTGAATTTTGACTGTTGGAAGATTAAGTAATCAAAATTTGATGAATAGCTAACATTTTTAGATATTGTTTGATTCATTGGCACATGACAGTAAAATTATGTTCACTTTTGTTCATGAGAGGCTCAAATTCCATGAATTTCAGTGTTTAATAGAATTAGTAGAATTAAGTTTTTCAGATTATTGAACTTAATTTTTGATTCCACTGTTTCATTGTTATTAATCTAAATTAATGATCACTTTATCACGTAATTCTTCTTCTAGTAGCATTATCCGCTTGACCTCATTCATACAAAGTCACCATTAATTTACATTTACATTTTAATAGGATAAAAACATCGTTCACAGTAACGTTATTTTCTCATAACAAAAAAAACAGAGGAGGAAATGCAAGGTCTTTGACCAAAAACCACTGAAACTCTCTCTCTTTCCATTTTTTTCCTCTATGTATGAATAATATTTTCATGTTTTTCACATAATCAGTCATCAAATAATCTCACACAAAAAAGTGCGGATTCATAATAAATTGAGTATGAAAAAAGATCAAACACTTACAATGTATAAAGTAAAATAAAATGAATTGCAAAATTAATATAAATTTATACTTTAAAAAAAAACCCGCTATAATATCAATAAATAACTGGTTCACTGCATTGAAACGTAATTTTATTTTATTTTTTTTCTTACTTTTATACGTGAGTTCATCGATTCGTTTCGCACACGAACGCAAAAAAAATTATAACATAAAATAAAATGAAAAGGAAAGTAAATCAAAAACTGTTTACTTTAAATAAAAATATACACAAAGATTTTAATAATGCAGTTCTCTTTTTTTTTTGCACTGCAAAACTTGTTAACATTAAGTAAGTAGCAACTTTTATGAAGATATATTGCAATTTGAGCTACCATTTGATGTGCGATTAAAGTTATTTGTAATTTGTTGCAAAAACACCGATCAGTAATAAAAAATATGATAGATTGCTATTAAAAAGGTACTCAAATGGTGTATAATGGTGTATAATGATGATTAGGTTTTTATATTTCAATGGTTTTGTTAAATGATTTCTTTCAATTCGGATTTGAGTGTGAAATTAACAACTAAACATCAACAATGACAAAAGACAATTGAAAGGAAAATGACAGTTATTTTATGTTTTTTCATTAAATTTTATCTTCAAATCACCGTAAATTGAAACTCGTTTTCTTACAACAAAAACAAAGTCCTCTATGCGGTCAGTTACATTCAATGGATATCATGGTGCTTTGAAAAGTATTTTGCTACCGTTTAAAAAAAATTAAAGCAAATTAAAATTATTGATTTGAATCAATTTAAATGCTTGAATTCCTAATGTTTGTAAATGGGTTGGGTAAAAATTGTTGAAATGGTACCCTGATAAGATTTTTTTTATGACTATGTTGAAACCTAAATTTTTCGCATGCCAGAAATTTTTTGAGCAAATAATTCAAAAACTGCAGACTCACCTTTGATTGCAACAGACTCTGGCATAATTTTACAATGGAAAATCGCATGTAAATTCTTCTTCTCTCGATATCCTGAAACTGCCATGCAGCCAGCAAAGAACGTAATATGCCACAAGTAAGTGAAAGCCACAGCTAATCCACTGTATGTGCAAAATATGCGGACAGATTGAAATGGACTTACAACCCCGATCCAAAATGAAATCATATCAGTTATCGATGTAATTGTGATCGAAACTGCTGCTTCGGACATCATATGACCCATTCGTTCAGGCACTGGTAATTTTACTGATGTGCGTCTCCATGCGGCTAACATCACGAATGTATCATCAATTCCAATACCTTTAGAAGAAAAAAAAATATGGTCATCATTTACTTGATTTATCGTAATATTTAATTTCAAAAAAAGATAAAATATTGGATCTGATCAAAACAATCAAAATTGACAAGTAATTCTGTCAATAAGGTCAAAATAGTATGTTTTATTGCAATTTTTCAAAAAATAAAGTCATTTAATCGAATTAGTGATTCATTTCACGTCTATTTTGTCAATATTAATGCGATTGGCATTACATTTATTTTTATTTTTCATATGATTATTGTTTGGTTGTTGACTCACAATTTCTTGTTGTTTTGCATGCCAACTAATATTTGCTTAAAAAAAAATACAATAATAAAAAAAAATTGCCACAAAGATGTAAGTCAAGGTTGATGTTCGATTCGATGAAATTTTATTATGAATGGATTTTAAATGGCTTATAAGAAATTTAATTTGAAAACTTTCTGTTAAATTTATTTTCTTTCATTTATTTAAAAATTTAATTAGATTTTGTTTTATTGTTATTTCAAATTGAATGATATTTAATTAGTCATTAATCACTCTAACATAACGTGCTTTTTAATTATTATTTTTACACCGCTTTAATCACTTAACCAACATTTCTATGTGTGTTGTAAGGTTTGATTATTTCAGACAGTGATGGGGAATTCGATGTTTGTCTAATGTTTATGGAGTATATTTTTAATTCCCATCTCTGTTTTTGATGGTTAAAAACTATCTCGTGCATGTCCATTCCATTTTATTTGCTAATAATCATTTCATTTGTCGATCATAAAAATCAACTTCTCAGTATGATTCCTTTTTCATGAAATAGACATTTATAACATAATATCAGACCATTAACTACAAACAAATTATAAACTCAAATGAGCGAAAGTATATCAATCGTATTATTTTTTGTTACTGTTTTTTCTCTCATGCGAAATCAAACTAACATGATAAAACGCTTAAGAGATTTATAATTAATTATTTTAAAAACCATGTAAAATGATTTTGGACTCACCAATCATCAAAAATGGAGCAGCTAAATTGATGCCAATGAATTCGATTCCTAAATACATTGCAAGACCAAAGCCGGCCGCTGTTGCCATAACAGCTGATACATTTCCCATTAGACCGAGCCATGGTTTTGATCGGACAACGTCGCCCATCATACATGTTATGATACTAATTATGATTATGAAAGAAAAAAAAACAAAGAAATATTCCGTTAGATAATTAATTACTATTTGTTTTGTATGAATTTTTTTTTGTTTAATTACCTGAAAAGAGTGATCAGCAGGAATGTTGAACTAAAATACGGTACCACACTTTTTGTGTTTTTTTCCAATTCATGATCTAATGTACGTGAGGCAAATCTTGCAATTGATATGTGTTTGAATAAATTATTATCTTCATAATGTCCCATAATTTCAAGGAAAGCTTCTTCCCATGCAGCACCTCGTTCATCCTGTCGTTTTGTATCAGCTGTCACAAAATACACCAACTGTAAAGATGGAACACTAACTATCATGTTATCCTCTGAAACTTGAGTACCGCCAAAATACACGGGAAATGTATGAGCATCCCATGTCACGGGATTAAACATAATTGGCCATGTTAAATTTAAAGTTCCACTTTCTACATCATCAATGATATGATCAAGATTCAGGATATCATTGAAATAACATTCATTTTCCCATTTGGCACATGCATCACGATATGTAAATTCTTCACCATCATATGTGGCAGTTGTATTTTGTATTATTTCGTCTAATTCACGAAGTTCATCAAATACCTCGCGTCTCAATAAATTACTATCACTGTCCTTAGACACAATTATCACGCGACCAAAACGGCCTGAAAATGAAATGAAACAAAAAATGTTACTAAAAAAAGAATTTCTTAAATAAATACAAACTACTTTCACTTAAAAAACTTCAACTTTTTCATACATAAATAAAACACTCAATTTATTGTCCAAACATACAAAGTTAAACGATCAAATTAGCTTCATTAAAATATAAATAGAGAACATTCACCAAAGAATTCAATTTAAAATTAATGCACATACACAAAACAGGATAAGTGAAGATAATAATTTTAATGTGTTGACACATATTTTTAAACATGTAGTTGAACGACCTCAATGTTACCTTGTCTTACTTTTATCTTTTCTTTTTCTTTCTTTTTCGTAACATAAATGCTCGCATCTTTTATTTAAAAAAATATTTTTAAAAAAGAGTGAATTAAAAATAAAAATTAGCACACAGAACAAGTTGTTTCATTATTTATGTTCAAATTTTTAATAAGTCGATTTAATGTGTTCGTGTGTGAAAAATTATGAAAGAGAAATTTGTATGTTAAAATTTTTTTTATTGTGTTATAAAAATAAATTTTTAAGTGGTTAAATGAATGTTTAAGAGGAGTAATTGATTATTATTTTTTTGTAAATACAAGTGTTTGGGTTTCAAAATACATGATTAGCTTAAATTGATTGGAATTTAGTTCAATATAAGTAGTGTGATGTGCTTTACCACCTCTTAATTGACATTAAATGGGCCTTCGATCAGTATTAACGTTGACTATGCAAATTTTAGCTGGTTTAAAACCTTGTTACCAGAAACCATTAAAATTTTCTTTTTCTTTCAATTCAACACGGAAATCATATTAAATGAAAACAAAACTTAAACTAAAGTTACTCGACCTTCACCTGTCACATGTTATATCATACAGTCAACAAAAAATATTGCATAAAAAATGTCAATTGTTCAAAAATGAGACACATAATCTACTATCACTCACAAAATATTTACATTTATCATAATAATAACAAGCATGTTTCTTAAGCGTAAATTAAAATTGTCAATTGCAGCACTTTAACCACACTAGTTAACATTTTAAATGAGACTTGTCTCGACACATTATATTGAAAAACGTTTTTTTTTTGTTTACAAATACAAAAAATAATGATAGTTGAGAAATTAAGGGTAACATGTTGTTATATTTTTGGGCATCAAATATATTGCATTATTTATAATTTTTTGTAAGTAAGTAAGTATGTATGTGTGAAAAATTAACTTCAAAGTAAAACTTGTGTGTGTGTGTTACGAAAATTGACTTAGTTTTATAGTCATGCGCCAAAATAATGTTATAAGTTACTTTAAATACAGACAAATTCAAATAAATCACACTTATATAATATTCATAAAATGAGACATTTTTAAATGAAAATTTATTTAAACGTTATTTTTTTAAATATCACTTTTAATGATGTAATTAAATTGTAATTTACTTACCAGGTCTTGTAATTCTACCAACATTAAATCGATGTGTATAATTAACTTTAAAAAATTCTTCTACAACTGCACGTTCTGTTTTACCCTCACCCCTAATCGGTGAAAATAAATATTCAGGATCTATTTCATATTTAATTTGTTGAAACCTGAAATACAATGAAAATAAAGGAAAGTTTTAATATTATTTATATGAAACCGGCTTATTTGAAATGAATTTAATGAAAAAATAACAAAATAATCAGTAAACGGAAGAAAATTAATATTCACTTAAATAATAAATGCATTATTTTAAACAATATACTATTCAAGTTCAAGAAAATATTTTTATTTTGTTGTTAAATTAACGATTAAATGCATAATTGCTCTGCATTGTAATTATAATGATATTATTTTTCTTTTATTTGTGATTAGCATTTCCTAAAGGTTACAAAAATGAATTGAATTTGTTTGAGAAGGGATATTCAATTGAAGGTTTTAAGGTCATTATAATGGGTCTATTTACAAGGAAAGAAAAGAAAGGCTAGCCATAAAGGCCCTAATACGATTTTTTAAAATTATGATTACATTAATAAGCATTATTGCTAAACCATGCTTTGATAACCTTTTCTTAAAAAAAATCTTAAAACGTCACTTATCTTATCATATAAATTATTGCATTGCAATGACTTTTTTTTTAAGGTTACACTGTCGATCAATCAATCTTCTTAATTGAATATCATTGCCCAATACTATCATTATTGTTTTATTATCAGCACGCAATAAGGTGGTAAATTATTATAAACCAATATTATTATTATTTTTTAAAGGAAAATTACACGAAACAACAGCAGTATTTCAGTGCAAAACATTTATTTTCGATATTCTGATGGTTATTTTTGCATGAACTTGACCTGAATATTGAATGCATTTATTTTCGTGTGATTCTCAATACTTTAAAGCTTCAATGAATGTGTTTTGCACATAAGGAAGGAAATTTTGAACTTCTGAACAAAAACATGTCAGATTTACATTGTTTTGTTTTTGTAAATAAAAATTAGATAGAAAAAGAATAAGAAATAAATCTTGTAAACAAAAACAAGTGATTGTTTTCGTGAATTATGCGAGAGAAAAAGGTTGTTTTGAAAAAATGTTTAAAAGAAAGGTCATGCTTCTCGTGTTCACATGTGTAGAAAGTTTATTAGTTATTTTGTTGTTATAGATATAAAATGTGAATGTTTCAAAATAACAAAAGTAAATGACTTTTTTTTTAAATTGATTGTCTTTTAAGATTACAAAAAATACGCTTTTAAGGTAGGTTTGACGTTATTTGGATAAGTACGAAATTTTGAATTGACAATTATTTTAAAACGGTCGCTATTTTAAATTGACCGTTAAATTGTTTGAATTAAAATGCACTTTTAGTTTACTTTATCATTACATTTCAATTTTGATAAATAATTTCGTATCACATTAAATTTTCCACAAAATCATGAAACATAAATAACTATCATGTGAAATGCATGACCTATCACCACAAACTATCTCATTATTATACATTATAGTAGTTTAATGATTACAATGTTATTTGACGGAATTTAAAAGAAATAAGATTTAATTTTTTTTTTGTATGAGTAATGATGAAGAAAAACTATGAGATATTCCGGCATTTAAGTGCTTTTTTTTACTTACCCTGTCATACATAATAATGCTAATAATACTGGAACTATTAAAAAATAACCAGGATGTCTCCCAATAAATACACCTAATTTTTTAAATAATCTATTTAATGTATTGTCTACACAAGATATGCCACATGCCATCTGTAATGAGAAGGAAAAAAAATAAAAATTATAATAATTGTTAAATTTAATTGTAAGTAGGCTTAGTTATATCAGTTAAAATAGAAAAATTTGGCCTTTATTAAGTCTATGAATTTTTATTATAATTATGAGTGGAAATTCATTAAATTTTCGAGGAAAACGTGTCTCAAGAGCTGATTCAATGCAGATTTCATCATTTATTGACGGTTCAACGGTGAATTAACTCTTTTATATTTTCTTTAAATTATGTCAAATTATATTTTTCATTTCAGTTATCTCAAAAAAGCTCTTATGATCTTCCCTTCAAATGTTCTCATTTTCATTTGGGTGAACAATTACAACAAGCGCTCAATGAAAATGGCATTATTTTTTCTGACCTACTTGATCAAAATACAACTCAAATGAATAATTTTCGAAGTTCAATGATTAGTTTGAACAAAATTCGCAATAAAAAACTCCTGATAGAATGGTTTGACGATTTCAATTTTGATGAGTTACTTCCTCAGACAAGGGAGCGACTGAAAGAACAGAAGGCACGTGCATACTTAAAAATTTCTTCGAATGACCATAAAAACTTTTCGATCATATCACAACTGTATGAAAATTTATCTCAAAGACGACTCAGTGTCAAATCTGATCCAGATGAATATTTTTGGGTGGAAGTTCAAATCATGAGCTACAATAATGAAACAGAATTATTCAAAGTCAAGGATTTTGTACATTTTAAAGAACACGAAATTCCAACGATTCAAATTAATTTTGGAAATGAGACCACTGATGAATTTGTAAAACGTATTAAAAGGGCACTTAAATTAAGAGTTCAATGTCAATCGAAAATGAAATACGAACTTATACTGGATTGTCTTACTGTTGATGTTATTCCAGCGTTAAAAAACATTTTAATTCAAAGAATTTTGAAGAAAATCAGGATCGAAAATCAGGATAACCTTGTCCATTTCATTGAAGAAATTAATTTGCATTACAAACGAGTTCAAGCAGAATTACAATTGAAATCTAGTCATAAAAGTAACCCAGAATACGCTAAAGAACTTTTCAATTTAATCGACGAAGCTTGGTCACTCAACAGGAAAAAAATCCAATTAAATTATGATTTCAATTCAATTCGTGAAAAATTTCGTTTACGTTTAATTTACTGTCAACCTGAAGTTAAACAATTAGTGCAATTCATAAAGAATTCATGTGATAAAATTCCACAATTGAATTTATTTCTTATAGATAGTGATCACATAAGAGAGCTGCCTGACTTTGATGATCAACAAAAACAGAAAATTCAAGAAATAACATCTTTTTTGCAGGAAGAGTGGCCTAATACTATATCTCAATACGTTTTCAATACATTGAAACACATTGACATTGGTTGGTTTGATATTCGCGTAAATAAATGGGATGTTTACTTGAAATCCAAGCTATCAAGATTCATGATATTGACACGATTTAAAATGCAAGAAGCAATCAAAACGTTAATTATCAACTCAATTAAATTGTACAGTGATTGGTTGTGTACTCCTTGTCAAGGCATGTTAGATGTCCAAGATGATTTTGAATGGAATGAGAATTTTAACATTTCTCCATTTGATTATGACAAACCGATATTTCACTTAGTGTTGCATATGGATGAAGAAAGAGGAGCATACTTTGAATCAATCGATTTTGGGAGAATTATTTTACAAAATTTTGATGCAATGATTTACAATACACATTTCATTAAATTAGTTGATCCGTTAGTGTTAAAAAATCTTAAATTTGAACCAAAATTGTTTCTCTCTTCGATTGGGCTGCTGGATCAACGCATAACGAAGCCCAGAGCGTATATAGAGGTTTGTTATGAAAAAGCTGTAATTCCATTGAATGCATATGCTAGAAGATTCAATGAACATTTCGCATTTTTTGTTCTTGATGTCACAGCTTTTATCGATGAAATGCGAAAGAAATCAGTTCTTGAAATTAAAGAAGAAATTCTTTTAAATATGCGTTTAAAACAAGAATTAGAGGAAAAGTTACCAGAAATTATCACAATAGGACCATTTTATGTTTTGGTCCATCCATTAAAGAATTTGAAATTGATTAGGAAACGAAATGAGATCATCCAAAAGTTGACAGTCATGTTGAATGAGAAAATAAGAGAAAAAACCAAGAATGTTGTTAATCAATATGAGAATATGTATAGAAGGTAATTTGTTTTTTAAATAAAATTAATTTTTAATGATTTTTTTTCGATTTTAAGACTTTACGATCCACCACCAAACGTTGAATTTGCCTATGAAACTCAAGCATGGTTGGAAACATTGCCAAATGTGGTCAAAGCTACTGAAGATCAAATGCGCTTAGTCCTATACGATTATGAAGTTCTTGATTTTTTTAAGTATTACTTATCACTTGATGATTTTAAGCTAAAATGGGATGCTATATCGTGGCCTGCAAAAATCTTGGCACAAATCAACATCGTTCACGAAATCCTTTTACATGAAATTGAAAAATTCCAAAAGCAACAAGTAACTGAAGTAATCGCTTTTGATAAAGTGATTGAATCTCTCACAGTTCAAATTCAAGAATTTCAAACAAAAAATGATATATCAAAAGCCTTGGAAAATGCAAAACAATGCAAATCATTGGCCGATCAATTACGTGACGCTAAAATGAAAGCAATCACTTTGAATAAACGTCAAATTTCATTTGATTGGCCTGAATTGGATTTGGAGAATATCGATCGACTTATTTACAGTATCAAGCCTTATGAGACTTTATGGTATACTGCTGCCAACTTTTACCGAAATCGTGAAAATTGGTTGAATCAACATCTTGATACACTCAACGTTCATGAGATATTTGAAACAGTCGAAAACAGTAAAAATATTTTCCTGGAATTAGTCGATGACTTTCAAGAATTACCTGAAATTCGGAAAATACCACAATCAATATTGAAAGAAATCCGAGACTTTGAATCGATCTTAGATCTTATACATGATTTGACTCATATCAGTTGGAAGCCACGTCAATATGGGGTGTTGAATGATCAAACAAATATGAGTATGCTTTACGATAAACATTTAAATTTGAAGACATGCATTGAACAAGGAATTATGAGTTATCGTGAAAGTGTAAAATTAATTTTGAAACAGGCAATTGAAAAGTCTTTACAAGAAGAAAGTGATAAGGTCATTCAAGCAGAACATCAACGCAAGGAAGAGGAAATTTTGGAAGCTAGACGTCAAAGACGATTAGCTCGTACAGACATTTAACTTACAAAATGCATGAAAGTAAATTTTATTTACACACTTCATCACTCGACCACTTTCATGTAAATTTAACTTGAATTTTTTTTTTTGCAAATTTAATGATCAGCATCACAGACGAATTATGTAATTTCACTATAAACATACATTCAAAGTTTTAAATAAAAAAGGTAAATAATTCGCGATACAGGTTTTTTTTTTATTTAATGGTGAATGATCAATATGATTACGAGAAAAATAAATAATTTTGTTTCTTTTTTATTTTGAATAAAATCTTGGTAAAACCCCAATTTACTTGAAAATATATTGTAAAATTTGATTTTAAAATTTTTATGTTACAGTGAGATGTGAATTGAACCCACGAGAAAAAAAAGTAATTAGTTCATGTCTTGACATTGGCCTCAACACAATACAGGTGAGTGCATCATTTTTCTCATTTGAAATGAAAATAACAATCAAATCATAAACAATCACTGGCCCAGATACAGACGTCAGTAATTAATTTGTTATAACATAAAGTGAGCGTATGAAGACTAATCATGTTGATCACCCGGTGATGTTTAATTAGTTTTATTATTATAACAACGTGATTTTATCATGCCATTAATGTGAAAGGAAAAATGTAATGTAATTAAGGGAAATATTGAGATTGATTATAATTCGGCGAAAAAATGCAGTAATTTTTAATAATTTTATCAGTCAAAGTCAAGACTCAAAAAATATGAGTATACTCATGATTGGATTTGAAATTTAAAGCCACACTCGAACAGCTGTTAATGTGACTTTATACGAGACTTTTGACTCTGTTCAATCAGTATTCATTTTTTTTACTGGTGGCGTTGAATGGGTCAATTTGATTAACATTTATGTAACGGATATAAAATGAATCACAACAGTAAAAATCTCGCGTTTTCTTTGAATTCTGAGATACATACACACTTAATATGTAATAATAGCAAAATCAATTATTATTATTTATATTGTTTCATTCATTTAATACATTAATTCAATATAAAATAAATAATAAATTCAAAATATAAACATAAACACACACTTTTATGTATTTAGTGCGTCTATAAATTATGTAATACTCAATAGATACATTAAAAAAAAATAAATAAATACCGTAAAATGAACATGTTACATTTCTTCTAATCAAATAACGGGGTACTAGTTCTGGAAAGTTGTTAACCGATTTATACATATATGAATAGTAAATTTCAAAAAAATATATATAAATAAATGAAATCAAATCACATGTAAAAGAAAAAGAAAACCAGAAAATCGCGTACAAAAGATTTCAATGATTGAAAAAGCAGGAAGCATCAATTTTCATTGAATGTCATTAATGTGATGTGTTTTATTAGATAATAATAATGTTTTTTTAAATAATTTATATAAGACATGCGCTTTAAATATCATCTAATGAATGAGTTGTAAAAAATTTACACATTCAACAGAAAAGCACACCAATCACCAAAAATTTTAGTGGATTGTTTCTGTTTATCATGTTAATTTTCTATTTGACCTCATTTTGTGTCAAACTTTTTAATTTTTTTAGGTTTTCAATATTTATGTATTTGTATTTTTATTTAAATCACTGTGTTAAATTTTTGCCAGTCAATGTACATTCAATAATGAAGCAGCACCGGTGTTTGATGTTGTTTTGTTATAGGAAAAATGTGGTTGATTCGATTAATAAAAATTTGTTCTTTGGATCTGTAGAGCTATTCAGTCGAAAATTTTTAAATGATGTTCAATGATAAAAGTCAAAACAAGAGGCTTTCAAATTCAGAGTGTCATTTAATGACATGAGCACATCGTTAGCACATGTCATTTTTATATTGTCTCGAGCTTAGGCAGAGATTGAGACAGTATAAAAAACTCCAAGATCGACCCTAATAATTTTTTTTTCTTAATTTAGAACTGACATTCAAGTACATTAAACACGTTTTGTTTCATTGATGATCAAAATATTTATTTGAAACAGTTATACGACGAATTTAACATATAATACAAATAAACTTTCTTATGCAAGCCATCAAAGTCTCATTATACTATCACACTCATAATACTATCATATGAAACAAAAACAAAAAGTATATGAATGGCCTCAAATTTGGTCAAACATAAATGAATGCATAATTAATGATTTTCATTCGTCTTCACAAACTCTTTCAATTTGTTTCTTTTTAATATTGAATAATCAATTTTTATACAGGTTATTCAGCGAAAATTTAATGATTTTTATTGTTAAATTGAAAATGAAAGGAATTTTAATGCAAAAAATAGTCATACTAGGATTGCAAGTCAAAGTTAAAGATTTAGAAGAAAAAGAAGAAAGAAAGTTAATTAAATCAAGTGAATTAATTAGACCAGACAATATGTGTCGGAATGTCATTAATTACAAATTATCATTCTTTTGTTTTATATTTTTTCAAATTCAACTTGTGCAAATTTAACTAATTACGTATATTTTATGTACTCATATTGTCTAATATCTAAACTTTGATGTGTATTTTAATTGTTTCTTCACACTTGCAATAATAACAAAGCAATAATTTTGTTTCATTATTTGTGTGTGTGTCTGTGAGTGTGCAAAGAAAGAAATTAAATATTGTTTTTTGATTAAATTACTATGGTTTGTTCATGTTACGGTCTATAAAGCAAAACAAAAATTGAAAAAAAACTTGTAACTTTTTAAAAAGTTTTCTGATTAATTTTCTTTATCAAATACTCATCAAACAATCGATTTGTAAATATTATTACTTGATTTGACGCAACATTGATGTGCAATTTGAAATTAAAGGGTTGATTCAATGATTATGCTTATTATTGTTTGTAATCGACTAACATTTTTATCATTTTACTAGTCACCGTTAGATAAAAGCCCATAATTTTTGGATTATTTGAGTCATTTCTACCCATAAAAAATTTCTATAGCCATGAATTGAAGAAATAGCAGTAAAAATTGCCAATTTATAATTTTGCATGACTCTTAAAGTAACAGAAACTGTTAAAACTTGTATAACATATTAAAATTTATCCTTGACTGGGGTTTCTGATCTTGTTTTACTTACGCAAAATAAATAAAAGTAACTTTTTTTTTGTCAATAATAATATTGAAACACCGCCTCGTGCCTTTTATTTCATACCTTAATCAAGACATCAAATGAACAAAAAATGTATTGCATACTAACCGTAAAACTAATGAAATGTTGACTTAACACATAAAAAAAAAATAGTTAAAGTGATTTTAAAACAAAAAAAATGTTAATTACTTTATCATAACTAATGATTGAAACTGTAAAATGATCATGTCCCACTTCAATTAGACACAAAAAATGACATCAAGTAGACTTTGATTTAAAGTTGCATTTTTGTCACTTGTATTTTAGTTTCTTAAACGTCGTATTTCAGTTTACATTGCACACAGAAAAAAATAAGATCTTATAAAAATATTGTTTGCCCTGAACTTTTATTCCAATCAAGATATTGACTTGTTCGTACAAACACTTGTAAGATTTATGTTTTTTAAAATGTGAATACATTTAATAGTTATACTCAAGTCAATGCATGCTCTAGTTAAAAATGGTTTGTTTATACAATACATTATTATTTTGTTTTTATACACTTGTTGTGATTTTTTTTTAACACTTCACTCTGACTTTGAGGTAATAATAATTTTTTTGTATAAAATTTGAAGTAAATAATTAAAATTTCGGTATAAAAATTGCATAAAAATAATTGTTAAAACGTGTTTACTTTTGTTTTTCTTTCTATTTTTTTTTTAATTATGTTTTATTGAAGTATTTTGTTTTCACAGTAATCTGAAAATATTTGTATAAATTATGTTTTTTTTTCTTATAAAAAATTTCAATTCAAATGCGTTAATAATTAATTATTTTGATTGTTAAATTACAAATCCCAGTGGTTTTTGAATGTTATAATTTTTGAACAAATAGTTTTTTTCTAATATAAAAATGCATTGTTATGCATTAAAATTAACATTTTACCGGATTAACAAACATTTTTTTACATTGCAGTGTTTTCTCACATGTGATGTGAGGTAACTCTTAAAATTTTAATTGACTTTGTTTAAATGAATGAAAAATTGCATAAAAAATTGTTCTTTTCTTATGAACTGTTTTGTTATCAATGTGATTTCATAAAAAATGTATGAAGGTCATCTTTTAGAATGACTTCATATTGGTCCAGTTCAGACCAGGAAATTCTGTTAAATTAAGTAGACAAACATTCAACAAGAACTTTGAGTAAACAGCCTATCAATTAAAAAAAATTGTAGAGAATGTTAATTCTTTGTTTTTTTTTCCTCTCAATTTTGTATTTTATGCTTAATTAAAACTCATGACAACGATATTATTGTAAGGATTAAATTGAAAAAATACTTCATGGTGTTAAACGATCTTTTTGTTTTAATACCAATTTTTCTTATTAAATCAATAGCCCATTCATAACTCAAGTTGATTTTACAGAGCAATAGAGGAAATAATCGGATTTTAAACTACAATATTTGCTTTTCTATTACACCTTGATGAAAATGTGACTTCAGAAGTGAATGAATGTCATTTTTTTATTTGAAATATCTTTATTTAAACATCTTTTTTAATGTTATTGTTAGAAACAGTACATGACACGCTTATAGTTTGTCACCTCGAAAATACACCAATTTACCTTTGCCGATGTGTTTTTTTTTTGTTTTTTAAACAAAACCTTAATTATAAACATCAACATCGACATGTTCCATAAAAATTTGTTTAAATTGAGATGTCTTTACATTTTTTTAAATACTAATTTTAATTTTAACTAAATTAAATTGTTTGAAATGTAAATGAAAGGTCGTAAGAACTGATGATGATGATACATTTGACCTTTAAGTTTATAATTTTTTATGTTGAACTATAGAAAAATTCTATTTGTATTGTTTTAAATGAATAATTAGATTTTCGGAGTAATTACAATTTGAGTTGAGAAAAAAAATCTGAATTTCAAATTATTTCCTATGAGAAACGCATCATAAGTAAACAAATAAAAGTGAGTTGTACTTAACCAATGTCATGGACATTCAAATTAAAATGAATGAGTTTCTTTCAACAGTTAATTTACCGAATTTAAGGTAAGACTTGATCAGGTGAACTAAATTTCTATCGTAATTGAGATGAATTTCTTACATAAATGTTAAATTTTTGATTCGAGAATTTACTGGAATCTAATCAAACATTTTGTACATATTATGTCATATACTTGTTATATTATGACTTTGAATTGGCCTACCCCAAGAACAGTATAAAAATAAAATAATAACGTGTGTGACTTACAAAATAAAAAAATATAATTAGTTACGTGCAGTTTGAATTGAAGAAAAATTGCGGCTTGAACCAAACTTGAAACACATTCATAGAATTGACATCAAGCGACTATTTATATGCATCACAACCTCACATAATTGCGTACTTGTGCAACTTTTTTGTAATATCATTTTATGATTTTTTTTTTTAAATTAAGCATCAACTTACTGAAAAAAATGTATTTAAGCTAAGATTTTGAAAAAAATTGAAGTTTTACAGTTCTGACAAGTAATTTAACAATCCAGTTCAATGCATCATGAGTATTTTTCTAGTATATTGCAACTCAATGTTTCTTATGCAATCTCAAAACACAAATAAATGACAAGATTGATATTAAATTTAATTTTTTTTTCAAAATATTAATGTTGTTGACGTTGAAAAAACCCCATTGAAATACCATTAGTCGTATCTTTTTGATTACATTTGATACCAAATAAAATCACAAATATGATCTTGATAACCTTGGAAATGTATGAAATATTAGGGTTTCGGAGCAATTGTCCAAGAGTTAGATCATTGAATTTTTACTTAATATTTAAACATTCATATTTAGCTAAGAATGTTTTGAAAATCATTGTATTTACTAATTTTGATCTTGTTCTTTCAAATTCTGCAATTGATAAGACGAAAAAAATAAGCAGAACTTGATAAAATATTGGATTTAAAAATTCATGTGATTTAATAGTTATTGGACAATTAATCTATTCACTAGGACGGTAAATTAGTTTCGGGACAGTCAGATTTAAATACATATTTAATCAAATTATTACTATTTTCATCAATCAAATTTGTAATTAAATATGTTTACTTTTGATTTCAATTAATAATATTTTATAAAATCTTAATTTTCCTTGATATTTTTGAATTTATAAATTTGCCATTTTTCATCACATAAACACAATCAAATTTATTGTCCGGCCATATTCGACACACAACAAAATGTTCTGTTCAAAAACATATGTTTTTTGTATCTATACATATACGATAAAATATTGTCCACGCAACTGATTATTGTGCGTCTCATAATATGTATTTGCAATGGATTTTTGATTTACTTATTTTGTTATAAAAAATGTGATTTAATTACAAAATATTATATCAAATCAAAAGTTAAGAGTCTAAATAACTCAAATATGTAAAAATAACAATATAAACATTCAAAAATGCCTTTATTTATTTAAGTTGAAAATAACGAAGAACAGCCATTTTCTTATTATGATGCAGAGAGGTGAACATTATTTTTTTCTTTTAAAGAATAAAGTATATTTTTTCACATAAATATCAAAAAAATCTATTTAGTTATGCAGTGCAGATTCTGAATTATCTGTCAGACTCTTTGTTTTATAAAAATATATTAATTTTCATTGATAAATTAAAGAAAACTCTTGATGCGTCCTAAAACTGTTCTGTCCCATAACTAATTTGAAACCCTAATTGTACTAATAATTTAATAGATTTCTTAATAAAATTAAGAGAATTTCGTGATTTTTCTTCTCTATTTCTATCGATTCTATAAAGAAGTTAGAAAAAATTACAATCATTAATGATTTCATTGCACAATTTTCTTATAAATAATAACCATTCATTAAAAAAATATACAAATAAATATATAAAATCTTTCCTTTACTTAATATTATTGGTATGATTATTAGATAACTTAGTTGGTACGTTCAACCGAGTTTCATGGTGTTGTTCGTAATAAAATAATTACTCTTATTGTAAAAGTAGAAATGAATGGTAACAAACAAAATGATGTTACTTGAGATGTTGAATCTTGTAGAGTACAGATAATAATTTTAAACTACTGACACATATTCCACGGGTATTTTTGTACATTTTTTTATCATCATAATAAGTATTTGCACTTTTATGTTGAAATACAAAGCGTATGATTAGATTCAAAGAATCACGATTTAACTTAAAGGGACTTTGGTGATTGAAATGCACTGAAATTGAAAACTGAACTTGTTTCAGTAATAATTACCTTAAACGATAATGACCGGTTAAAAATATACTCAAATTAAGGTGAAAATACAAATAAACGTCTTTAAATTTTATCAGAGGTCATGCATCCGAGACACTTTTTAATTATTATCACAAATTTCACTTTTTTATCTGCCTACATTAAATTTATGATATAAATTTCCATTTGACATGATAATTACTTTATCAACATTAAACAAAAATGGTATTAGAAGAAATTCAAGTTTAATTCAAGTAAAATTTTTAATAATCATAACCGTCTGTTACTTTTCCATGCAATTTTTCACCATAATTCGATCAATAACCTCCTTATATGTGTTCCAATTATGTTTTCATGTAATGAAATGATAATTACATTTCCAGTTTGAAATTTTAAACATAAATTTGTAATGGAAAATACTTGTAAAAATTGGTAAAATTTAAATGAAACTAAAAATAACAACAAAAAAGAAAGTAAACAAGTCAACATGAGTCATTCACACCAACAGTGATATGACGACAATTACATTACATTTAAATTTTGCAGACAACCATAACAGTGTCAATGAATTTTCAAGTGTTATCTTTTTTCGCATTTTTTGTAAAAGAATATTTTTTTTTGAAAGGAGAAAAAAAACAATACAATGAATTTTAGAACATTAAAATTCACATATGAGAGCACATAAAAATTACAGGTAAGAAAAATTAGTTTTCATGATACATCATTTTATTACAATTTAAGTTTAAAATGAATAGGAGGTGCGATAATGAATGATAGTGATAAATTTAAAGTTGAATTTTTTGCACCACTTGAACTTTTGAAAGGAGAATGTGATTTCCTTTTGTTATTATTTATTTTTATTTTTTATGTCTGTCATTTTAAAAAGAATCACCTCAAAAAAGTCGTACACAAATTATTTTAAAAGTTATATGAAAGGTGATTGTATTTTAAAATTGAATATTTTTATACCTGCTTAGCTTATTTTGTAATAAAAGTGTATATTTTTTTTCTTTTGAAACGTAAATGAATAATCAATAATAATAATAGTAAAAATCTTTGATATTATTGTGTTTTTACGAAATTCATTTCATTTTTTTAATGCATTACATTTAAAAATAAATTAAAATCCAATTGTTTCGAATTCAAATGTAAGACGTTTTCTAATGTTTATTGTATTGACTGATGACTTGTGTGTGTGTGATGTTTACATTAAATAAGTGACATATTTTGTAATGTGAAACTTTATTTATCAGTTAGATGAAATTTAGGTGAGATTTTGTTAAGGCAACACTGCGGTCTCTGTTCGAATCTCGTTGTTAAAGTTTTTGCAATACGAAGAATCGTATATTGCTCGTAAGATTATGATCAGCTATCTCAAGGATATACAGAGTGTTGACGTCTCAACCATACATACAAGTAATCCAATTTGGATTTACATGAATTTTAAAAATAAAATAAACAAAAGTTTTTTTTACACCCATGTTTTATACATTTACAGACCCATACAAGCGTTAAATTCTTTTGTTTCAAAAATTACCTAGACGAAGATTTTTTGTATCTAAAAATAAAAACAATAAAAAAGGATACTAATACCACCAAGAGTTCTTTGTTCTAGTTAAATCGCATCTGTTTCATCTCAAATTTTATTCCTTTTACATTCAAAAATCTAACATACAAATAAAATTACACTCACATGGTAATAATTATGAACAAAAAATTAACCACAAAACACATTCCAAATCTTAATTTCATCGTTCATCAAATTACTAGACACTAGACCCATTTTCATTTCTAGACCAAACCATTTACTATTTCACTCAAATAAAAACAATCTAAATTTATACACATATTTATTCTATTAATGAGCCCTGAATTTATACAAATCTAATGGTCAGATTTAGTCAAGCTTAAAAAGAATTAATAGTTTGTGGTGCGTTCTACTTGACAGAATGCATTTTATTTGCAAATTACCTTGATTGATATTAATCAGCCTAATGATGCCTCTTTAAAAATTTAAAATATTTGTATAAAATTTTATAAATATTTATTGTTGTTGTTCGTTGTCTAGCAGTCGATAAAGTTGAGTAAATTCTAAGTAATTCCTTTAATTATATCTGGCAAGGAAACTCTTTGTACGGATTACAATTAAAATTTATTTATATTTTTATTTTTTTTCTTATTTGAATTTTAATTTCAATTGAATATTTTTCTTTCTGGGTGAATAATCACTTTATGTCACCTTATCTCATCTCTAACATAAATCATTTTGAGATATTTTGCTTTCATTCACTTTTAAATTATATTTAATTATTTTTTCTTTTATTTAAATGAAATTTATTATTTTATATGTTACGAATATTACGAAATTCAATTTAATTTTAAATTTTTTTATTTGTATCCTTTTTTTTGATTTTCTTATTAAACCAACTGCGCACTATTACGTCAGGTACCTATTTCACTAAACTACTTTTTTTTCATTTCATTTTATTTTATTGCATTAATGCATTGATTCCTTTTAAATTTAGGTATCTATGTGTGTGTGTGTGCACATACGTTTATACGGTTGTCGTAATTTCACAGATGATTTAACGATAAAAAATTCAATAAATATTTTCTTTACTGAAAAATCGTCTTCAGGTAATTAAATTGAAATAAAAAATATTATTATTTTATTTTTAATGTTTCCTTTTAAATCCACAACCAACCACGACGAAGTTACTAAATCAACTGATTTGAGTAAAATGGATTGTGTTGTAGAGAAATAACAGAAAAATTTATGTATACATTGTGATAAACATTATTGTACAACATAATAATATGACATATAAATGGATGTACATTAATTTTGTGTACATATGCAAGTGAAATTTTGTAAATGGTTTACATTTAAATGTGAGTGCACATGTACGAGGTTTACACAAATGAATTCTTTATGTGTGTGTTTGTGTATGCGTTGTTTTACTAAAAAAAAACATATGTTTCGGTTAAAGTTACTTGAGCATGCGCACAAAAGTGAGTTTAAAGGAAATTTTTGAATAACAGGTTGTTTCTGGATTGCGCAAGATAATTGCAGGATATTTAGATACAAATTTGAAATTGGTTTCATTTTGAAGAATTGGTCACTTATGTCAGTTAAGTTTCATTAAAAAAAATGAGCTGGTATGATTCGATAATCTAGCTCTGAGTCTCCTTAGATAGTTTTTTCTCAATACACGTGAAAACGGCCAGCAACTCAACTCCAAAATCAAATTTTATAGACATGGAAGGATCGAAGTCAAGTTAAATTGTTTCTTTCTATTCATGAATTTCAAATTTTATGTCTCATGAATACTCGTCTCATATCAGCTGTGTAATATTCACTCAATTATGATTGTAAACACCGTGTATATAAACATATAATAAAAAATACTTTCAGAGATCGTTCAAGAAAGCACTAGAAATGAATTTAAGTTTTATAAATTATTTTGAATGTTTATTTCATTTTTGATTGTACCACGCATGTTCCATACAATTCTCATTATTATTTCAGTAAAAATAAATTGAAGCATTTAAAATTTAATCAAAATAATGGATAACTCGTGGACTTGAGATACTAGCTGATGTCAGAGATAAGTTAATTGTTTTAAAGAGGTTCTCAGGGTCTAAATTGAATAACTTTAAGTGAGATTTTATTTAAATTTCATTGCAATTATTAACACGTTGTTTGTGATAACTTATCAGATAAGACTAAAGGTTGCTCTAATAATCAATTAAAGGGAACGTGACTTAATTTTCTCTCAGACATCAATCATTCAAATTTAATTGGATAATTTGTTTGTCAATGATTGACATTCCAGATTTTTATCAAAAATAAACAAGAATTTTCCCTGAAACAGGATCGATTAAAAAAATATTTTTGTTCAAAGTACTTTCATTTTCAATGTTTAACATCGAATACGGTCATCAACATGAACAAATAATCGAAAGTTCTTTTATTTAATCTCCGTTAATCGTGTATGCTGGAATAAATATTACACACTATCGATTTCAAACTTAAAATTCCAATATTTACTTTATCAATACACGAGATTTCGTGATATTTCTCTTCAATTGATTTAATCGCATGTATCCAATCATATAAACAAATACACAAACATACACACACACGAACCAGGTTCAAAAATTGTATTGTGAGAAATTTTTACTATGCATTGTTTTAGCTTATAACACAGTGATAGATAAAGAGATGAAATTTTAAGAAATTGATGTTTACAATACAAAAAAAAGTGATTATATGCTTAAATGACGACGGTGTAGGTAAATATTTACCTACAAATTACGTTTTGATGACCCAAATGTTGTTTAATATTGATCTTCCGTTATATCATTTCTTTGGTTAAATGTACGAAATTGATTCATTTTTACATTTAAAAAGTAAACAGTTTGACACAATTTTAATATACTTACTCTTATTTTTCTCCAAAATCACTGTAGAAAGACGATCTGTAAGAAATTACGTTTTTAGACCACTTTAAACTGCTCCTTTCTTTTAAATGGTGAAATTTAACATGCAAATCCAATTATTTTTTGCTGATATTTTTATTGTCAGACCAGACTTTACACAAAAGTTTACAAAAATGAATTTTTAAACTATTGAGTAAGATTATTTCATGTTAATAAATTGAATAATTATTATCTTGTTACTCTCAATTAGATTATCGTTTTGAGTAATCATACTTCCTAGAATGGATAAAAATCATGTAATTATGAGGAATAATAAAAGAAACGACGATTCTTGAACTTGCTTGAATTAAAGGTTTTTGTTTTTTTTTTAAATTAAATGATTGAAATGTGTAGGCGATTCTTAAATTTCGTTGTTTGATAAAATCTGAATGAATTAAATTGAGCTTATCAGTCGGTCTGGACGTGATTCGTTGTAAATTTTATAGAATATAGAAAAAAAAATAATTTGATTCTAAGCTTCTTAGTTTAAAACATAGAATTTCACTGAATTTTACGAATTCTTCAATTGTCAAATTAAAAAGTAATGCAACGCCTTAATTCCATTCATTGATAACGAACAATTCAATTGAAACAAATTCAAAAAACTGAACGAACCATTTTTGTTCGTTAAATTTAATTCACTGACATAAAAATGAATGAATGAATTGTTCATTCGATTTTGACGTTTCGTGTCAGTGAAGAGTTTAATGTCCGCTTAATAAAAACATTAGAAAATCTCGGAAATTTAAAAACCAGGATAAAAAAGTACCAGTAAAAATGAATATCGAATGATATTTCTTCCAAACAATACATAATTTTAGCTAATTATTTTAATTCACATCTTGTGACAAACTCAAATTTAAGTGTTTTTACATAAATTTTTTCATTTTATTACGATTTACGTGTGTGTATATAAATCGATCAATGTGTGTATATACAGATTTTCTTTCTACATAGTGTTTTCTTTTTTTTTTGATATATTTCATATTACATACATTAATAATTTATAAAAATAAAATTATTTGTGAAATTTCTACACATAAATTATTCATATAAATTTGAGATAAAATTACGAAAATCAACATCTAAGCAAATTTAATTCATAAGGTAAGTGCATATTGTCCCATTTTTAATTGGGTTATTTTTAGATAAGCCAACTAAATATAGCGAAGAAAGTGAAATAAAAAAAAGAATTACGTATGTTAAAAAAATATATATGTAAATAAAAAGTGAAAAGTAGGGCAATCATTTATAGGACTTGATATTAATCCAATTTGTGTTGATAATGTTTTAAATAAGGCATAAAAACCAGAGAAATTTCTTAGTGTCAAATTTTATTTGATGTTGAATAGAGGAGTGATTTATGATTTTCAATTCATGGTTAAATCATAAATGTATGTTCGTGTATGAATGAACGTGTGTATGATGTGTATATACGATTATATGAAGGGTAAATATGTGTATGAAAGAATGTCTGTCGTGGTGTTAGTGTTATACATAGTTTTTAGTACAGTGATCTAATGCCATACTTAATCGTCCGTTCAAATTTGCTAAGATTTGTGAATTTTTATCTGAAAATTTTGTTGAAGATACGGAGAATAGTGGCATTAAGAGGTCAATTAAACAAAAAGCTGCAAGATAACCGATTTCTGAATCGTTTCAATTTAATAAAATGGTTTAAATGAGTTTAGTGAGCTCTGTCAAAAAAACTTTCTTGAAACGAAAAATGTAATTGATTGGAATTCTTTAAAGAGACTGAAATAGCCTCGCATTCAGGTTTTTGTTCAAATTCAAACAAAAATTACCTCTTAAGCACTAAGCCAAGGAGTCCGTTTGCGGCATAAGTCATGTTACACTTCGGGTTGTTCAATCTTTAAGGGTGTTTCTTTCACCAAATCCGACTCCATATATATTATAACCATAATACTCCAAATAATGTTTATTGCAATTTGAAAAACTTTCTTAGGGATGGATTTAAATAAAAATTACCGAAATTCATTGAAAATTTAAATTAATTACAAAATGCGACAGAATAAATTTACCTTGCAAAATTAAAGTGATAAAACACCAAAAAAACGTGCTATAATTAAAAATTTGTTTATTTTTTTTTGAGTCCACATACTGATATGTGTACTGTTTGGGTTTAATTTTTGTTTTTCATGAATGTGACACACATTTGTCACCAATATCAAAAATTAAAAAAAAATAATTGAAATCGATAGTTAAAACGTGATACCAATAATTAATTGAAATAATTTAATTTAATTTAATGAAAAGAAGAGTAATTCCAATTTTTTATTACATTTTATATGTATTTGTTCAAAGAATGTGAATTGAATATGAAAATCAAGTTTGATTACATTTGAAATTTTGCATACATTCCGTTAAATTGAACCAAGTATGAATCTAGAGTCTAGATATGCATTTATGTAATTCTGTGTAATTTATAATGAAATGTTGTTGTTGTTTTGATTAATTCTGATGTAATATTTTGTGAGTGAGTTATTGTAATTTCAAAGGCGATTTTGTCGTGTGTTTGTTTATTTGTGGAAGGGTGGAAGGAATATTAAAAGTGTATGAAAATAGCAATGGTGAGTGACAAAATTAAATTTTTTGGTATAAATAGCAGGTGGTATCATTCAATCGATATCAAACAATCACAGTCATCCAAGTAATTCACTTGCAAACAATTTTTTAATTATTTCAATCGCAACCACTTTTAAGCAAAACAAAATGTGCAAATTGGTGAGATTTCCTCAAAATTTGGTGTAATTTTTTATTATAAAACATTTAAAACTTTAGATCATCTTTGTTGCTATCGCTATCACTTCATGCATGGCCAAGCCAGGAGTTGTTGCTCCATTAGCTTACACCGCACCAGCTGTTGTTGCACCTGGAGTTGTTGCTGCTCAAAGCAGCCAAGTTTTCCAACGTAATTTCAATGGATTAGCCGCTCCTCTTGTTGCTGCCCCAGCTGTTGCTGCTCCATTGGCTGCTGCTCCATTAGCCGCTGCACCATTAGCTGCTCCATTAGCTTACAGTGCATTCCCATATGCTAGATATGCTGCTGGTCCAGTTGCCGCTCCTCTTGCCGCCCCTTACTCAGCTTTCCCATATTCAGCTTATGCTGCTGCTCCATATGCTGCCGCCTACAGATACCCATATCTCTTCTAAATTAATAACAAGGCGTCTCCATTATTCTAAATCACATTTGATTTAAAGCCACCTTGCTTTCCGACTCACTCTAGAAATTTGTACGATTTTAGTTAGGTAAAAGTTGCGCAAAATAAGTGTTAAGGATAAAATGATAAATTAATAATGACAAATAAAAAAAAATACTAGTTGAACATAAAATATTTTCTTTTCTTTACATTCACCACTCACTCATTAAATTAAAACCAAAAACTTGAAGTAAAAACATTTCGTTTTGATATCTCCCTTCAGGAGTTGAATGTAAAATGCAATGAACGTTAAACAAACGAACGGTTCATGTTTCAACATTTATTTATTTATTTCTAATAATAAACAGAATAATAAAAAAAGGGATATACAATAAAATCAGGAGAATGTTAACCTACGATTCACCTTTAAAGAACATAAAAACGAAAATAATAATATTAAATGTTTTAGTAAAACAAAGAAAGAGCAAAAAATTACTTTGAACATGCTTATTTTAAAATGCATCAATTGCACGTATCCTGAAGCAATTAATTCGTAAAATATGTATAAAATAAAATAATATCAAATAAAGTAAGGCCATTACAATTTTCCTTTTTGTTTCTCGTCGCAGTCCGCTCAAAATAATAAGAAGGAGGAGGGATGAATAATGGTAATAAAATAATGATGAAAAAAAAAATTATAAACAAATGTCATGAAAAAAATTTTTTCATGTGAAAATTATTTTAAATATTTATTGTAAAAAAAAAATCAAGCAAATTAAGTAAGTTTTGGATTTTCTGCATGTTGAAATTAACAAAATATTCAGTAAAACTGTTTTTAAAATTTGAAAAATTTAAGATCGTTAAATATTTTCAAGGTTTTCAATGGTTTTCATTATTTTATTACTATTATTCCCTCCCATTATTCCCTCTTCACTTTTGTGAAATAAAGAAGTAGGAGGCGACGAGAAACAAAAAGGAAAATTGTAATGGCCTAACGTAATAGAATGAAAATAAAGAAAGAAAAAAAAATTGAAATTAAAATAAATAAAAAATTCATGACTCTTTGCAACACAAGTTACATTTTAATTAAAAAAATTATGATAGACTTATTAGATATTTTATATACACAGTGGGTGAGTGTATTATTATTGTGAAAGGTCGGTTATTTCACCCTAATTTATATGAATCCTTTTTTTTTTTGTTTTTAATTTTTTAAAAGGACGAAATGTATGAGGAATATTAAATGATGTTCATAGGATTTGAAATTTTTTGTAAGAATTCTTTGGAATTTCAGTCTGAGATTATTTGGTGCCCTGGACGGCTAATTTTTTAGGTTAACAGTTCGGTAGATGAGCTTTTGAAGATCAATTTGAACTTTTTTGTTGGAATTTGAGCTTCAGATTCAAAGACTAAGAATAGAACGAAAGATTCTTAAAAAATTCCTGATTATCGTAAAAAAATATTACAAATTTCCTGAGGTATCTTGTCCATAAAACTTTTACTAGTCGTTAGTTTTGTATCCTGTCATCGCCTACAAGTCTTTCATCAAAGTTCATTTTCCTTGTCCTATTTTTTCTTGTATTTATCATAGCGTTGGCATGTCTGAATAGAGATTAATTATTAATCGTGTTGATTTGCTTTTAATGTTAAAACTTTTTTTTTATTTATATTTAACCTTCTTTGTCTCTATGAAAAGTTACATGCACAAAAAAAGGTTGTTATTTTATTACATTTTATGATAAAAATAATAAAAAAAAATAGTGGAACAAAAGTGTGTTGTTCTTGAGGTGCACCTCAACAATATATCACCTGAGGTGTTTTATTCTTTTCTTTTCTATTACATCAAGTATACCTAGTCTACTTGACTTTTAATGTGATGTTCTAAGAGGCAGCAGATAAATTTTTTCACTTTTTCACTTTTTCGTTTTTCTTTATAATATAAACCCATTACAAAATATTATAAGATAATTTATACTTGTTTTTCTTAAAAACACTTTCTTCTTATTTAATTTTATTACTCCTTGCTTTAATAAAGATGCAAGTTTTTATTTGAAAAAAAAGGAAAAATACTTCATTGCCTACCATAACATCAAACAAGTTGTTATTCAAGTGATAAAATGATATCATTAAAAAGTTCTTTGTCTTCTAGTTTTCTCTGTGTGTGTGTACTTCTACACCAAAGGAATTCACTTAAATATTTAATTTGTTTGATGAACTAATGTCTTGTGTTTTTACTCATCTTCATTCCTTGAGCTTTTTCATTCGAAGGTAAAATAAATAAAAAAAATCACATTATATGTCATAATATCAAATAAATCAAAGGAAAATATAAATTTTTCACTTGTAAGAGCATATTTAATGAAAATTTTATGAAATATATTTTTTTTTGCTCTCTTGATATAGTTCTGCTTTGATCAAATTAAATTATGATGATGATGCTATCTATCATTTAAATGTGACAAAATGTAGTGCACTGACTTTCACTTGAATTGTATGTGAGTGAAATATGGTTTTTAGTTGAAAAATACTAGAATATTGATTTAAAGATGAAAAATGTGGTTTTATCCCTTTTTTTATGGAGAATTACAAGTGAAGTACATTGATTTTAATCTAATGGTGATTCCTTAAGATTTGTTTCTTCAAACATTTGTTCAGATATGCTCAACAAAATATTGCTAACAGATTTTCATTAATTAACTCAAAATTTAATTTATTTAATTGATATTCTCTTAAAAGAAAAGTTTTACTGTGTTGCTTCGTAAATTTCTGTCTTTATCCAACACAAAAATAAAGAAAAACATTATTTTTCTTTTATTCTGCAAATATATCTTGCATAGTAAATATGAATAACTTTTCTTCTTTCTTATTTCCATTTATTAATTTTCATAAAACCACTGAGATTGCAACAGGCTGTAATGTAATAACACTGTATTTTATTATTAGTTTACTTCTCTCTTTTCATTTTCATTTTTTTTTTCATTTTTGAAAGAAGAAAACTTTTCAACTAAATGTTTTTACAAGAAGAAAGTTTTAATTTGAAATTGAAATGTTTATTTGTAATCGTTTATTTAAATTCTGAAATTGAATTAGCAAAGATTTTCATAATGGTAAGAAATCTTATAAAATCGTTTTTTGTTACAAATCATAAAAGTATGGCAACAAAAACCAAAAGCTTTAAATTAAAGAAAATTTGTAAACAAAATTTAATCCAGACAAAATTCTCAGTTGGTTGACCATAATTTTTATTGTTATTGACTGACTTTTCACAAAGAACTACATAAATTAAAACTTTTTGCATCTTCAGCATCTAAAATATATATTACAATTTTTTTCCCATGTACAAATGTGAAAAAGAAAGAGACATTAAATTTGTTGAATTTTCGATTTAAATCATTTTTATTGCTGTGCCAGACATTGCATTCATTTCAACTATTCTAGCATTATTTCTAACATATAAAATATTTAATAATAAAAAATTTATATAATAAATACAAGAAAAAAAATTATATTATTTTTCACAAAAATAGAATAACATAGAAAAAGATGACACAAAAAAATCACATTCAACTAGATGCATGATTGTATGTAATGTAAACTTTTTATTTTTCTTTTTTTGATTCGTTTTCTGTTTAAACTTAAAACATAAAAAAATATTAAAAAGAAATGAAAAGCTGACATTAACAAGAAAAATTATATTAATCAAAATGCAGTAAAAAACAATTGTGAACCCATTTATATTCGATTCAATCACAATTTTATTGTCCTGTTCAAGTTTTTTTTTTGTGTACGTTGAATGAAGACTGTGAATGAAATGAAGACAGAAATGGAAAATGCAATGTAGATAAAATGAAATGACCGTTTCTTTACTGTTTTTAAATGTCTTTAAGATTGTTTAGTGCGCTCTTTATTACACAATCCAATAAAAATCCTCATAAATTTCTTTAAACTACAACTGATAAGAAATATTCACATAATAATGATAATTTAAAGTTATTTTTATCATTTTTATGTGAAAATTTTAGAACAAAGTAACAAAAATTTTTTTTTTTAAATTCAACGTCAGCAATTTTTCGCGTAAACAATCGAATAGTAGGACGTTTTTTGTAAGACATCTGTTTTGTTTACTTTTTCTTTACAATTGCGTTTAAAAGACGTTTTGTTTTATTTTTATTTCAATATGGTATTGTTGCATTCTTTTTTGGTTAAATTTCGTGAATAGTCCTAAACAAAGACTGTTTAATATTTGTTATGGGTTTTCCATTATTAATAATGACATGGAAATTTTTGTTCTACATTTATTGTAATTTATTGAGACAAAAACAGAATTCAATGAACGAATAAAAAAATATAAATCATGGATCCTGAGACAATGAATGGTTTTGGAGAAGTGCATTTTTGTGCCATTTCAAATCTCCTCAAAGTCTTATTGAAGCGGTCCTTAGATTTTAAAATGAATTTTTGTGAAATAACGCACAAAATGCCATTAAAAAATCTAATAGTGCAACTTTTTCTCTGGACTTTGTATGCCTTTGAGCACTAATTACTTCAAAAACAAGCCTTTTATTGTACAAGAGTGTTATGACCTTATCTCAAGGATTCTATCATAACAATTCTAATTCATATCATAACATTATTTTGTTGAAAGGCATGATTTAACATAAATAAACTTACAATAACATCAGTAAAATGATTGAATTTCAATGTAAAATCATAACAAACGATAATATTTACCAAAGCTAAAGCAAAAATGAAAGCAAAAAAAACTAAAAATGTAAATTTACAAGGATAAACTCTTTTCAAAAACTCATCATTATTAGTTTTACTTGTTGCTCATGCATCCAATGATGATTTTTGTTCTTGAGCAACAGCTGCCAACATAGTGACGATGAAAACGTTGATGATGATGATGATAAAGATGAGCATAATAAAAAATCTATACAAAAGTTAACTTGGAAGAATATTGGTCTAATTTGCATAAAGAAAAATATTATCTTAGGGTTATAAAAGTTTGAATAAATTATTCCAATATGCACTTTTCAAACAATTTTTCAGAAACATGAATGTAAATTTCAAAGAAAAAAATGAACATTTATACTCAGGGACGTTTAAATACTTAAAAGCAATGGAGTTAACTCATAGTTTTACCTGATTTCTTGGTACATTTGTTATTCGATAGTGGAAAATTGTAACGATGTGCCTATAAAAATTTACTCAAGTTACTGAACTGCGATATAAGTGAATGCAATTTTCCTTTATATACAGTTGGAAAATATGGTATCAATTTTTATTTTATGATTCCCCCTGTCATAATAAAATTTGGTATATATACTCACACATAATCTTTTATGAAGTCAGGTAGGTCAGGTTTTTTTCTCTCTTTCTTCTTTCACTTTATATTTATTTTCCTTTTTTTTCTTATTACTTTTTTTTTCATTTCTTTAACTTTATTATTATTATCGTTATTGAATGTTCTTTGTGCAACATTTTATTTCTTGAGATAGGCACTATTTGATACTGATTGGCTTCATATATACACCTACACACATATGTTAGATAGAAATACAATTGAAGAAAGTAATTGTCGAAATAAATTTTCATATAAAAGAAATTTTGAGAAAGAAGATGTTAGGAGAGGATATCGTTAACCTATTTTTAGGTTGAATTCTTGAAATGATGTCTATGAAGGAAGGCAGGCTCTGAAAATACTTAATTGGGTCTGAATCACTTGAATTGACTTTAATTTTATTTTTCTCAGTCTTAATGCATTGTAACACATTAAAACAGATTTGTAAGACGATAATCCTGAAAACAATCTGCAAATTATGTGCTACTTTTCAACTGTATAAAACGTTATATGTTGTTAATTTACACCAATCATATCATCAAATAATACACATCGTTTCTATTTTCATCATAAATGTGATCAGGGTTCGAAAAATTAGTGACATTCAAGATCAGTGGATCATAGAATTGGAAATTTGCGATCCCTGATCCAAATGATGTGTTAACTAACTTCTGATACGATAATATTATAGTTTTTCAAAACTTTATAATAATATCTATTTATGTTGTAAAACTTAACGATTGCAATAAAATAAGCAATATATTTTTATATCTTGCGTCCTTTACAGATGCTTCAAGTGCCATATATATGATACTTGATCAATATTATTTAGAAAACTTTTGAGCTAATTGAGTTTTAAAACATTAACCACATAACAACATAAACTTTATAATAAAATAACAATGATAATAACAAGAATCAGTAAAAAATCATCTCATCAACTTAATTTTCTTTTTTATTTTGATTCAAGGAATAAATATTTATCGTACGTGTTGAATGCTTTGAAACATTAGACAGTTACTGGCAAAACAACAATCTGTAAATAGTTTTCTATTTTAAATTTTATTTTTTTTTTTAAATGGATTATGTGTTAAAAGAATAATAATAACAATATTTTTTTTCTTTTAAAGGAATATCTTAACTATGTGTGTATCTTGACGCCTCCTTTCTTACTTTTGAGAAAACTGTAAAAAGTAATTTTTGTGTGTGTGTGAAAAAGTAACAGTGAATATATGCATTCAAAAGTCCTTGATATAACCTTTAATGTGTGTGTGTGTTGTATGAAGTGAAAAAAAGGGAAAATTGCATTCATTTCTTGCATGCCTAACTTTTATTATATTACGGTATTCAGTGACTATACAAAATTATATGACTAAATGAAATGTTTATTTTCTCTGATACAGTTTTTTTTTGTCTTTTTCTACCAGAATATTTTTATTATTGTACCACGGTTGCAACACGATAGAAATCTGTTGACTTTTATTTTGTATGCATCAGTGATTATATCTTGAATTTTTGCTTGGGTAGAAAAATATTTTTTATCACTTTTTTTTTCTGTGCTTCTTAATAATGTTCAATTTGCGGTAGAATGCAGTTTGTCGCCTATAAAGTTTAACCCAATGCAAATATTTACAGATAAAAGTTCATTCATTTGTTTAAATAAAGAACGGTTGAATGTAACAAGTTTAACTTTGAATTCATAAAAAATAAGGTTCATATTTTAATTGATTTAAGTTTGTAAATACCAAGAAGGTTTTTTTTTGTTGTTTTAAGTTTTAGTTTGAAATTAAACATTTTTACGTGAGATAATTAAGAAAAAAGTTTCAGAGTTGAAGTTTTATATCGGTTAAGTGTTTAAAAAGTCAAAAGTTTCTGATTTACTTTTATTTTAAGTATTATTTTAATTGCACAGATATAAAAATTGATAAAAATATAATGCAAGATCGACTTAATTTTACGTCAAAAAGTAAAAATTTTTGAATTTCATACTTTTTTAATGCCAATATTTTAACCTGAGTTCTATTCACTTTCAATTCCAGTAGTTATCTTTATGCATCTTGAATAATCTTAATATATTCAAAGACCACAAAGGTCATCTAATGACATATCTTTATTAATAAGAAAATAATTTTAAATATTTTTATGACATAAACGTCCATAAATTTGAACAATAAAATTAAATCATTTATGCATGCATTACACGAAAAATTGCTTTTACTTTTTATTTTACTTCTCATAAAAATACTTTAATGACGACACAATTTAACATAACTCCACTAGGTTTGACCGCCTGATTGTATGCAAAAATTGTCTTTTTTTCTTACATTTTTTTTTTTATTTTTCACTTCGTTTCGCTATTTTACAATAAATTTAATAGTTATATGTCTTAGATGTCATTTGCAAACAACTCTGTTGAAACTCAAATGCTCAACAATAAAGGCAACTAAACAATACCAGTGAATACCAATGAATGTGACTCGTTTTCAAAATGAGCTTCTGTTACAACCATTTACGTGCCTTACTAGCACAATATTTTAAAGAGAGTGGCAAATTATGTGAAAAGAAGTGAATTTATCGAAATAAGAATTGATTCTTTATACATTTTTTTATATATTCATCATTAAAAGCATGTACTACACACGTTCAATAAATTCTTTTGTGCAATTTTTTTTTACATTTTTTTATACTTTATTTTTTTTTTTAATATTGTTCATGTGACGATAATCTGTCTGGATTGATAAAATGTCGATAATAAAAAATGAATTTTGTTTTGAATTCACTTATAATTTTATGATAATTATGTGCGATGATTTATTGGTGATGACAACTGATTGAAATTCTGAACTTCATATTTGAATTAATTTTATTTTAATGATCTTGCATGATAAGCTTGTTTTGTCTTCAGAAGTATCCAATTCAGGTACTCTCCATTTTTTTTAAATTTACTTTTGTTGTTGGCTATTTTCTCATTACATTCTTCGTTTATACATAAGAATAATCATGGTTAAATGTAGGAAATGATCAGTATTTTAAAAATTTAATATGCCATGTACAATGTTTCATTTTTATTATAGTTTGTAGTGTACTGATCTTGAATTCCTCGTATATTAACAAAATACATACATTTTGATCAGTGACTTTTATTTTATGTGTCTGTGTAGGATCATGCTATAATGTCAATTTGTTACTCATATACCTATTTGTTAGTTAAGGTATATTTTTCAAGGTTATTCCAGATTTTTTGAATTGAAAACAAGGAAGGAGTATCAGAATAAATTTTATGAAATTATGTATGATAAATTTTGTTGAGACGCGGGAACATTGCGTGGCATTTCGTAAAAATTATTCTGCATAAAGATAAAGAAATCACTGAAAACATGAAGAGAACACAATATGTTCCAAATGTCTAATTGAATAAATTTGTATTTTAAATTGACTGGGCAGACACCAAAATAACAAAAATAAACAATAAAAATGAAGAAAACGAGACCATCTTAATGATACACAATAATAATAATAATATTAATAAAATCTGTGCTGCAGAAAAAGGAGAAACAAAATATTTACGAATTCGATACAAATGACACTTAATGTTAGTTTTCGTCTTCGTTTATTTGTATTAAAATACAAAAGTAAATAAAAGAAGTATCAAAATATACTCAATTATTTCAGAAAAAAAGAGTAAATTTATTCTTTACCTTATTTTACTTATATTTTTATTATTATTACTGTTGTACTTTTATGCATACATAATTTTTTCCAATAATCAAGGTCGTCTCTCATTTTTTTTAGTTTCATTTTATGTGTGTGTGCTCTTGTTGTTTAAACTTAAACTTGGTTGGACATGGACGCACAATTTACCAACACATGAAAAAAACCACAATAAATATTTTAAAGTAATATCATTATTGTTATTTTTTTTTTACAAGTATTTTAAGAGAATATGCATCATTGCATATATGTGTTGTTTGTTATGTACGATTTTATGATATGCACTTAGCAACTATCGCGTAAAAAAAGAGTTAAACTATGAGTGATTCTGTAAATAGTATGGTTTTGTGATATTTGTTTAAAAAAAAAATCAGAGGTATTTTCTGTTATTTTAAGTATTTTTTTTTTTAAAGAATTTTGAAGTGCAAAATGCATTTAGACATAAATATTGCAATGATAAGAAATTTCTTATCAGATTAAGACAAGAGAAAATAATGATAAAAATATAAAACATAATGATAATTTTTCTATGTATGTGATTCTAAACGAATTGCTTGTATCAATTACAGTATTTGTACATTTAAAATAACACAAAATTCGTCTTGTATTGTAGAATTTTAGTAAATAAAACACTACAAAATATCAAAGGAAAATATTATAGAATGCAACTATTGGTGGAGGATTGTCTGCGCGAATGTTTAATATACTTGCGTCGTTATCATATATACATATTTTACTATAAAAATATATAAAAGCAGCGCAATGTAGATGATCACTCTTTTTTATTTTAAAACCATATCATGATAATTGCGTACATACAAACACAAATTCTGAAAGCTATGAATGGAAAAATTTTTAACTATATACAAATTTTTTGGTCTTTACTTACAAATATCACAATTGTACACTACTAACATACATATACATATAGAATATAAACATTTATATACATGTATCAATATATATATATATATTGTTTAAAATGTATACATGTATTTTTATATGTATATAAAAGACCAATAATATGTTTGTATATATATAGTAAATGGTGGTGGCGGCATACAATGTGATTTTATACAATCGTTTCTTTGATGAATTTTACACTTTTCAGTGTCTCACAATCCACTGAGCAAGACGGTTGAAGAAATATTTTTTTTCAATAAATAAAATATATATTCACTTCAAATATTTATTAATATTATAATTATTTTGAACATTAAATCTTTTGATATCCATTAAACATTATGATT
This sequence comes from Culicoides sonorensis, assembly GCA_900002565.1. Classification (NCBI taxonomy): domain Eukaryota; kingdom Metazoa; phylum Arthropoda; class Insecta; order Diptera; family Ceratopogonidae; genus Culicoides; species Culicoides sonorensis. The sequence continues at coordinate 144,095 of LN483432.1, forward strand.
CAAAATCAACAATACTAGAAATTTTATCATCAACAATAAAAAACACACACAAAATTTATCTTCACAACAAACTCCACCTTATTCATGTTGTCTATATCTTACAAAACATTATGTTTATAAACAATATAGCTTTTGTAAACAAAAAATAACATGTTATAATAATATAAGGCATCATCAAAAACATTTAAAAAGTGAAATAATATTTTTATGTATATTGAAAAAAAAAATATTCAATTAGTATAACATTTTTGTAACTGATAAGAAATACAACAAAAAAAAAATAACTTTATGAATATAAATGTTTATTCGTTAAAAATGAAAGTCAAATATTAATATATTCAAATATTTAACTTTAAAATTGAGATTGATCTCTTTATTATTAAAATTAATAATAATAACATTATTCAATTAATTTCGATCAGTTGTAAACAAGAACAAATAAGTGTGTTGCATTAAAAACAAATGAACTTCATGCAAATAGTGTGTGTAAAGTTAAATTAAATGTTAAATTATCATAAATAAGTAAATAAGTAAAAATTACAATTGTATACTAACGTAAATTTAAAACTGTGTATAAGAAAATTTAAAAACAATAAAAATAAGTAATAGAGACAGCAAAATTTCATTAAGAATTTAAGTAAGTGCATAATAAATCGAAAGTAAACAAAAAATAAACATAACATAACACAACATAATAATATACAAAAAATACTGTTTTGGTTTGTTATCTCTTTTTCATTTGAACGTCAATACTTTTAATATACTTGTATTGCAATTACAATTACATTTAAAACATTATCATTGATTTTTTATTAATTTATTTATAATTTTTTGTGTGTAAATTTTATTGAATTCAATGTTAATTTTATGATTTTTCTTAAATATGAAATTTCTTTGATATTTAATATTTTGCCATAAAAGTAAACAAATATCATCCAAGCATAATAAGTGAAAACAAATTTCTAACATACATTTTTTTATTTTCCATAATAATAACAATAATTACACAGCTGTGAAGTATACGATTTCAAACGCATCTTGCAGAAAAATTGCATGTAACAATTATCATAATAACTCAAAACTAGTTAATGTTGTTTAAAGTGTATCAATGTGTTAAGTGTGTAACTTAAAATAAAAATTATAAAGAAGAGAAACATTAAAAAAATAAGTGTTTAGTTATAAATAAATATTTTTATCAATACTATAAACAATTTCCTAGATAAAAATTGTGTTTAGTGACATTATTTAATGTTATTTATGTATGTTACACTTTTAACATAATATAAACATAGATAAAACCTTTCTTTTGTTATATATTCTTATTATAATAATATCATACTAGAATCAAGTGTAAATATAAAGTTATAAATAATCATCATTATTATAAGAAAAAATAACCAGAGACCCAGAGAGTACATAATTATTATATTTATATACACATATAAATCTAGCAAAGTAGAGGAATTATAGAATTCAAAACATTCATAGCATATAAAAGTGTAAGAATAAAAAAACAAGAATAAAAATTAAATTAAAACTAGTTTTATGTACAATTATATATGAATGTTAAAGGAACACTTATATTCCAATCAGAGGAATAATAAATCAGAAAGAATACAGTGATGATGTTCATCTTTTAAAAGTAAAAAAAAATAAAAAAAAACTATTTTTTATTATATACATTGCCAGTTCAAGTATAAGATATAAGAGAAGAAAACATCATTAATATTCATTTTTTTCAAACAAAATACAGAATAAAAAAAACAGAATTAAAGTAAGTATATAACATAAACTATATATATAGGTTTCTATGTTAATATTTTATAATTTAATATTATAATATCGATAATATGTTATATGTCTGGATAATTTATGCAATTTAAAATATATACGATTTCTTTACCGTTTGAGATTCGATACTTCAATATAAAAAGTATTATAAAAAATAACACTGAAAAAAAGTGAAAAATAAATATTTGTAATTTTTTATCATGATTATTATTATTAGTATTTGTAAAAAAATACCGGCTTTCCGTAAAAATGAAAAAAATTATATATGTAAGGTTCTGGATGAAATATAAATTTAAATAATAATTATATTAATTTCGCTTTTTTTTGTTGTTGTTTGTTGTGTCTTTCATTTAAAATTTTTTTAAAAATAAAATCAAAAGTTTTATGAAATCGTGAAAGAAAATAAAATTTAAATATCATGTTTATTATCGTATTTCGCGTAATTTAATGTTTTGATTATTGGACGAATTGTGAACTTCTCAATTCAGCTCGACTTTTCAAAATCAAAGAATTTTCATGTGCCTTGAAAATTGCCTCAATACATTAATGAATGAAAAAGTACTTGGTATCACCTTATAAAATCAACAGTTTTCACTATAATTACAATTATTATGGTATAACATTGTTAAAAGTAATAATAATAATAAAAAAAACTATGAATGTGTGTAACAAGTTCTTGAATTTGGTTCTCATTATCAGTCATGGATGGGTAACGTTCAGTTCTAATACACATTTTTACTATTTTTTTTTTCTAGTAATATTACACACATTCAAAGAAACATGCAACATAGAACTTAAACGGGTAGAGATCTTTATACAATTTTATTATAAAAAAAGAACAAAAAATATATCTACATTTTACAATAATAATACAAAACGTAACTATCACGATCATTCTTAACTTTTTTTTCAATTCTAAATACGATTACAATACAAAAGAATTGAATTAGAATTCTACATATAAATATACATACACATTGATCATTATCTGTATCGTATAAATTTAGATATAAAACATAATGTTATTATAATAATAATAATAAGCAAAGCCCCTCTTTAGTTTGAAGTGACCATATAAATTTGCCGGGAGTATAAATTAAAGCCTAGATATGTATATAAAATAAAAAATGCATCGATTCAAGGTCTAACAAGGGTGCATTTGTTTAGTAGTTAACATTTGGTTATGCTCTAATGCATCATGTTCACACATTTACATACACATACACACACACACGCGATATTCAGACTGGTTTTAATTTAGAATATTAGAATTATTATTATATAACGGGTATATTAAAATGTATGAAAAGTTCTCATGTTAGAATTTATATTAATATATGTTAACTTATAACAAATAAAAAATTAAATGAAATGAAAATAAAATAGAACGAGTGTATAATAATTGTAATTAACATTATAGAACCAACAAAAAAAATCTACTGACCTTCTTTATGTTTAATATTTTTCTCCATGTTAATATGGAGATCGAAATTTTCAATAGAATTATTAAATATAAAAAAAAATAACATCTTAGAATGTAATATTCGTCATAGACCACGCTAATAATTCATATACACAAAAAATATATAAAAATGGCTAATCATTATAATACACTGTAATTTCAAAACGTTCCGGAAACCAGCTACTCGCCGATACTACACAAAGGCTCCACGAGTAACTTCGAGATTCGCATGATCTTCGGTATCTTCGAAAAATGCGATGGGTTCTTAACTCAACGCAAATACAAGTCTAGTGAACGACCAAATACTGCAGGATATTTTCAATTCAGTGTGTATGATTATTATAAATGTTTTATTTTCATTATTGAATATAAATAAAAAATAAAAGTTTTTTATACAAATCATGGTTTGATTGGATCGGTATTGAATCATAAGTTGATCGAACTTGGTTGTGTTTTTTTTATTTAAAAAAAACATTGTGAAGTAATTATAAATGGTTGCGTAATCGCATTTTGATGTGAAATTATGGGTATCTTATTGAATCGTGGAATATTTCGTTCTCAAAAGAGCACTCATAACTCGAAACAAATCATTGTAACATCTTAACAAAAAATAAATAAATAATAAAGACGATTGATGAACTGTCTATATGGGTTTTTAAAGTGTTCTTCCATTTAATTTGAAAGAATATTTTACATTTATGAGCATATTAAAAAAAATATAAAGTTGGTTTTGATGATTGCTTGATGATGATATTTAAATATTAATAATAAAAAATAGTTAATTTTAAATCCCATACCTCATAGATAAAAATTTTTTAACAATACATGATCATTTTTTTTGTATGTAAAACCGAAAAAAATGAAAGCACATAACCAGGTTGAGTGCTTACGCACTGTGAAATATTTAAATACAAAATTCTATGTCTATTTTTTATATACAGAACAAAAAATTTAAATATTCTTCTGTCAAAATAGAACTCGCAAAAAAAACATCATTCACATTTGTGCCAAAAAATTTAATGGTCCAAACTGGTCAATCTCTCTATGTAGATTGAATATTTAATTTTTATTATACTACCATGAGCATTAACATAATTTTTGAGCTTTGACTTTTTTTTTGTAGTGTCAACTTGCAAATTTTTTTATCTCTCTCATTTTCTCCATCAAAGAATTTTTGCTTTTGTTTTTAACTTCGTACTCTTTTGATGTTACACGTGCTGTTAAAAATATTCCATTGAACTATAAATTAAAATTCTAAACAACTTGAGTGAAAAAAATTATGTTGTTTGAGACACACCTACTAATTTTGGTTAATTTACACCTTCGTTAAGTGTTATTCTCTTGTACTTTTAAGTGAAAAATCTTGTGCGAATTTCCTGGTGTGAAGATTTGTCACAATAAATTTATTGAAATTGTCACAATATTTAATTGAAAACAATAGCAATAATATTAATTGCATTTCAATGATTGAATAAAACGAAGATAAAAATCATAATTTGCATTTCGTTTGAAAGTGACATCAAATAACTAATTGTTATCTTAACTATTTCAATATTTCTTTGTTCCATTTTTTTAATATTATTATTAATTTATTCAATTTAATTAGTTTCGTGCTTTTAAAACCAAGGATACTCTTTTTGAAAAAATCTAGGTCGGAGAAATGACCTCGTTATAAAAAAAATAATATTGTTTACTATAATGATAAAAGATGATGCATGCAATTATTATATTATTATTATCATAAATGGTAAAGCTTCTTATTGACATTTTTTAATGGAATTAAAAAGGATCTATCATTAAAAATTGAAATATGAGAAAATTTAAAGGGAAAAAGAATTGATTTTCTTTTTAATTAAGCTCATTTTTTCATAAAGGTAGAATAAGAGCCTCAAAAGAGCCTTAAAATAAAGCCTAATTGCATGGAGATTCATCTCGCTCTAATTAATAAGGAGAAAAAATGAGAGTGAAAGTGAATGAGAAGTGTATGAATCGTATTCATCGAAGAAATGGACGAAGAAAGGAGTTTTTTATTCAAATGAGCTCTGCATTCAAAGCCTTTTATAATTATATTTTTATAAAAAAATACGAACAACCTTGTTAAAGCCAAAAAAAAACTTAATAAGTAAAATTATTGTTGTCGTTAAAACCTATAATAAAAAAATAATTGTGTGTGCATCAACAGAAGTGACCTTTCCCAACATAAAATGCATTTTGCATTACAAAGAACATTTTTTTTGTTTAAATGTAATAAAGTATATATTACTCTCATCAGACATGAAACAAAATATTTGCTTTCTTCATTAAAACAGTTTTTTATTTATAAAATTTTATTTTTTTCATTTAGTATGTATACTGATTCCATAAGTAAGTGCAAGAAAAATGTAATGTTGAATGTAATTTGTATACAAAAGGTTTTGTTTTTGTGTATTTTACATGATGAATACAAATAACAGTTGTGGGAGCAATAAAAATGTTTTTTTTGTACATTTAAATGTAGAAATACGAATAAATGGAAAAAATTGAGCTAATCAAAATTTTTCTTGGGGGAGGATCAACATTTTACTTGTGGAACTTAGTATTGAGACTGAAATGTCCAAAAAAAAGACAGTTAAGTTTACTGTGAGGATTTTGAGAGATCTTGATTCTGTTCTAAAAGGTTTTAGTGATTGCTTAATTGGTGATTAAAAGTGTTGAATTGAGTTTCTAATAAATTAAATTATCCTGCACTATTACAAAATGCATTATTAAAATTACAATTATCACAATAAATTACACAATCACCCACATTCTTTAATCAAAACACACACATTTTTTTGATATCAAAATATTTGTTCTACTTTCTACTAATATGAGACAAATAAATCACTGATAACATTAAATTAACCATCAATTAACCGAGATACACGTTCATTATAAAAAAATAATGATCCATACAGAAATAAACTCATAATTGTATAACAAAAATAATATGTGAGACATGACAATTAATGATTTGTATTGGTTTTCATTTTGTACATTTGTGAGTAACAACTACTGATAGTTTATTTTTTTTCCTCTCGTTGAGGCATGTGTTTTTTTTTCAGTTGTGTATACAGACAATGTTTAAAAATAAAATTAAAACAAAAAGTGATTTTCAAGGTTATTTAGTATATTGAAAAGGTTGATAAACTGTAATAATAATATGTTTTTTGCCTATGTATTAAAAGTAGTGCAAAGACATGAATGAAGGTGTCTTTAATAGTAAACAGATATTTTTTTTTCTATATGAATATTAGATTGGATAGTTAAGCGTATACTTTGAATGTATGAATGGGAGAAAGAGCGGAAGCGGAAATTTTGAATGTAGAAATGAGTCACAGTTTGATTAGATCTGAAGACAATTTTGTTTTGAATTTAAACGGAAAGGTTCAAAGAAAACAGATTTTATTTTGATGGAAAATACCCATAATTTTAGAAATCATATGCGAGGTCTTCAAAGCTCATGATATGAAAACGAAATTTTAATTTTAATCTCTTGACAATGAAATCTTAAACCCGATAATTATAAATAAGCTGTAAACCAATTATACTTAATGATCCATACGAGAATTATAAAATGACAGTGATGACACGTGGAATCAGGGCTGTAACTACAAAAATGGCAACACAAAACGTAATAATTTACAATTAACATAAATTATGCAAAAATGCTTGAAAAACTTAATTTCTTTTAAATTTTATCAATATTTTAGAAATCGTAATCGAACCTCATTATATTTAATAACGTCTCTGTGCAAAATAAAAATCACAGAAAAAATTACTTTACATAAACATTCGTCATTGTAATTTTTATTTTATTATATTTTTAGCTTAATTTTTTTTGAATACTGAAAATTTAACTAATAACCGTATTCTCTTCTTATGATGAAGTAACTCTGACATTGCGTTATTTTAATATTTTTTTAATATTTTCATTTGAATCGTACAAGTTAATAAAAAAACACAATTGAGTGATAGGTGTAAAACACACACATGGTGCCATTTGAAGATCAATAATCATTTAAAAAAATTAAAATATTTTAAAAAAAACATACACAAATTGTCGATTGATATGTGGAACGTAGGTGGCCATTTTGGCTACTCGTTTCACACAATCAATTTTAGATCAATCGAAGTCCATTAACATTGTTTTTCTCATATTATACGAGGGTGTTTCTGAATAATTAGTGTACTGATTCACAAATAAACGAATGACGATAATTTGTAGTTACATTTAAAATAAAAATTTATTAAGAGCACTTAAAAATTTTTAGTAAATTTACTTAAAAATTATTCCTTCTGTGAAGTAGTTAAGTCATGAATTGTTGTTAATAATAACAAAGTTCGTTAAACTTCGGGAAAAAAAATTATTATTATTATTTCATGATATATACCTACAAAATAATCATTGTAACACAAAAAAAAACTTCAACACCATCACTAGTCGTCATCATCGTCATTAAAAAGCCAAATAATGCCAGACATACTCGTACTTTTTATTTTACGAACATGCATTACCACTTATTGTCATCATTATAATGGTTCAGGGTCATATTGTGGTGTGTAATACACGTTTTTTTTATAAAATAAAATTCTTGTCGTAATTTTTAGACTAAATTTACCTTTGTGTACAATATGGTATTATTATACATATTTTTTTTTACTTATCACTTATAATTGCGTTTATTGTATCAGTTTTGAGCAGATACAACGAAATGAACAATGCGAATTTAAACTATTTAATAAATAATAAGCTTATGGGGCTAAATTATTTTCAGTAAGTTATGAGTTACATGCTTAAGCATCCCTGGTAATGAGACGCAACTAAAAATTTCTCAATTGATTCAAATCAGTCTTTTGAATGTTGTTACACCTACACATTAACTAAGTCAAATTACGTACAATGACCCTTTAATTTTGGCTAGAATGAAAACCAAATAGAAAAGGTTAATAAGGCATTTTCAAAGTTCCCTAAGGGTAGTTTTGATTGTCTTATTTCAAATAAAAAGCTATCTTTACAGATATTAAATTTGAGATAAATGAATAAAATTTAACCCTTTTTTGGACCAAATTTAGCTCACATATCACACTTAAGTAAATTTTATTACAATCAAAACCCCAAGTCCTAATTTAATTTGTAACGTAAGGAACACTAATGTAATTTTCCATCAAAATAGAGACTCATCTTCCTTGTTTTTGTAATTATTTTTATTATTAGAACTAACACACTACTTCGATGCAAATAAAGGAGGATAAGGATACATTGTTGCTTCACTTCTGTTTTTAATAAATAACCAAAGATAAATTAATAGTTATTTGTATTGATTACAACAAATACATTTTTTTTCTGTGTCTTCTTTTCCAACACATTTAATATAAAAAAAATAAAATTTCTAAGGGAAAAATAAATTTTAGATGAAAGATAGTGACAAGTCCTAGATTGAATTAAATTAATTGAGTTTTCTGTGAGTTCATTTCTTTGCATGTTGTTTGTGCATGACCTGAACACAAACAAACACACATTCAAAGTTATAAGAAGTCCATAAATAAGATGAAGATATATGGAAAGAGGTTAGTCATTGTATGAAGTAAAAGAATTGTTGTCAACGATGTAGAATGATGTTGATAATTTATTTCACTATAATTGATTGGAGAATAAAATAAGGAAAATTTATGTGGGTGATGAATTACAAAATGAAAAAGATTTTCTTTTTTTTCCTTCATTGAAAAGTGTCTTAGGAAAACAAACAATCATGAAAATTTAGGTCACTAAGAGAGATTAAAAATGTAATTTTCAAACTAAAAATAGTATTTTAATAAAAGTTTACTTACGTTAAACTATTTCCTTGTCTTTGGTTTGGTTAACAAGCCACATTTCCAGACCGATTTGACAGGATTAAAATTATTTTAACTCTTAAATCCATTAAGACGGTCCATCTAGCATTTGTAATCATGACCATAGGGCTTCAGGTCGTCCTCATAACTGCTTATTTTGTTATTTTTGATTGAATCTTTTAATAAATATATATTTTTTTTTTATTTTTTAGGAAACGAAACTTTTAATGTTGGTCGTTGAATGTGTTCCAATTCTAAAAGAGGTAAGTTAATATTGTTTCATATTGTTTCTAATTCACTGTAGATAATTTTATCTATATATATTTGAATGGATTATTAAACATGTTCAGTCAGTATTTTTCCAAAACGGTATTCAGTTGTAAAAGTATATTATTTGCAATCGGTATTTGAAAAAGAAAATAAAATGGACTTTTCAAAATTATTTTTCATTGTTCTCGTGTTGGTCATTTCATTTGAGACAAATCAAGCTGATCAAGCAAAATTTGATATTTATATGAAATCTTTAAAATATTGGTATGATAAGTCCTGGATAAATGGTTCTTGTGTTGTTAAAACAACTCGCATAAAGAGAACAGGCTTCTTAAAATGTGGTGGATGGCTTCAGAAACGTGTTGATTATGCTTACATACAATTACAACTCTTTTATCGATATGGAACCATTTACCACAATTATCTCTTTAATTTCAAGAAAATCGAGCCTTGTGAGTTATTGAAGAAAAAACGAAGTGTAAAATATTCAAATCCTTTGGCTGATTTAGTTCTGCAAGGTATTAAGAAGTGTTGTCCTTTATTTAACCATGAATGTCCTTACTATCCTGGTTATTATAATGCTTCCGAAATGGATATTAACGCAACAGTTGCACCACTTTTGCCACCAGTTGTCCCAGTTGGTAAAGTCTCTAAAAATGAGAAAATATAAAATTCATTTTGTTAATTCTTGAAATTAAAATTAGGGTATTATAAGGTTTATGGTAGAGCGTTTCTAGATGACAATGTTACAATTGGCGAGGCTGAAGGAGTTGCATTGGTCAAAGCTAACCATCAAAATAGAGCCGGAGATTTTTCCATGTTGGCTATGGGTTAATTTAATCGTAGTTGCTATGGCATAAATAAAATTCAAAAACGAAATTTCACTAATGATCATTTATATTCCAAATGACATGCATCATTTTCGCGATCAGAAAAACTTATTTGATAAAAGTACTAAATATGCCAATTTTAATTTTAAATTAACTGGAACAAAAAAATGATAAAAAGTAATTAAAAAAAAAGTAAAAATGTATTTAACTCAATGTTATTTCCAATAAGTCTCATTGAAGCAGTTGCAATCCATGTTAGTTGTTATATTTTAGTGTTGAAAGTTGTTAGTGATGAAACGTATCTTTTGTATAATTTTCTTACTTGTTTTAAATTATGCATTAAATGACGGTTCTCCGGCAAAATTTAATATTTATGTAAAGGGCATCAAATACTGGTATGACAAGTCTTGGGGTACTGGTGGTTGTGTCCTAAAAACATCGAGAGAAAAAAGAACAGGGTTTTTAAAATGTGGTGGATATCTTTTAAAACAAGTGGACTATGTTTACGTACAATTTCAACTTTTTTATCGATATGGAACGATTTACCATAACTATCTTTTTAATTACAAACAAATTGAACCGTGTGAAATGATGAAAAAAAAGCGAAGTCCAAAATATTCAAATCCTTTGGCAGATTTAGTTTTAGCTGGTGTCAAAAAGTGTTGTCCTTTATTTAACCATGAATGCCCTTACTATCCCGGCTATTATAATGCTTCAGAAATTGATGTAAACGCAACCGTTGCTCCTCTTTTGCCACCTGTCGTTCCTGCTGGTAAATATGTGATAAATCTAAAAATAAATTGAAATTACTTTTAACTTAATTCTTCAATTAGGTTATTATAAAGTTTATGGCAGAGCATTCCTCGATGATAATGTTACAATTGGTTGGGCTGAAGGTGTTGGCGAAGTTAAACCTAATCACGCAAATCGAGGTGGTGATTTTACAATGTTAGCAATGGGTTAATTAAATTATACAATTTTCACTTATAATTTAAATACAGTAAATGTTAAAATATAAAATTTAAATAAAGAGCAGAAAAAATTCGCACGTCTTTTTAAAAACCAACCATTTTAACGAATTTCACGAACAACAATAATTTGATTTGATTGATCAGTACTCTAATTTCAAAGTAAATTAACTGGAACCAAAAAAGGGGTTCAGTAACTTAAAAAAAATATTAATTGTAATTGTATTCATTTAAAAATAAATTATTTCTAGTAGATTCTAGATGATGTCGCTTTGGAAAAAACTGATAATATTAGTTCTTTTCGTCCGTGTGACTATGTCAAATTTTAAAAAGGTTTATATACTATATCTGTTATGGAAAAATCAAAATTTGCTCAGTGCAAATGCGCTTGTGAGTATCGTTCAATTATTTTGTTCTCAAATTTAGTTATTATAAAATAAAATTTCAGATAGAAAATTAAATATGAATTAATTAAACTGATTTAATCTGTTTCGAAATGAATTGGAAAACATTTAATTATTTCCTCATTTAATTGACGTAGAAGTGTGCAATGTTGAAATATGTTCAATTTCAAATGATATAAATAAAACATCAATATGATGAGTGCACTAGTCGAATTTCGGGGTTGATCAAAGCGAAGTTTTCTGAAAGTTAATTCAGGATGAAATATTTTGGTGATTTTAGGTTCCATTTGTCGTGCATTTTCATTTTAGTTTTCTTTAGTGCTTCTGTTTCAACAATACCCAAATTTGATGTTTTTACAAGATCAATTAAATATTGGTATGATAAAACATGGCTTAAAGATGGAGGATGCGTTTTAAAAACAACAAGAGAGAAACGAACAGGATTCTTAAAATGCCAAGGATATCTTTTAAAACAAGTGGATTACGGATATTTACAACTGCAGCTCTTTTATCGATATGGAACAATTTACCATCTTTACTTGATTGATAAAAAAAAAATCGAAGTATGCGAAATTGTTAAGAAGAAACGCAGTGTGAAATATACCAATGCGTTAGTCGATCTAGTGCTTCGTGGTCTGAAGACATGTTGCCCTTTGTTTAATCATGAATGTCCTTATTATCCTGGTTATTATAACGCGTCAGAGATTGATATTAATGCAACAGTAGCACCACTTTTACCTCCAGTAATCCCAGTCGGTAAGGTTATTCTAGGTCAAAAGTTAGTGAACTCATTTTTATATAATTTTATTATGAATTTAAGGTTACTATAAGGTTTATGGAAGGGCTTTTCTCGATAACAATGTTACATTAGGAGAAGGTGAGGGTGTTGGATACATTAAAGCTAATCATGAAAATCGTGCTGGAGATTTTTCCATGTTGGCAATGGGCTGAGCCACTTTTATTACATCATAAACTGAAGTCATTGTAGTTATATTTTTCTAAAATTATAATTGAAAATAAATTTTGTGACTATCATTACAAAACTGTTATCTGATTATAGTTCATATCACTTACTTAATTCAAGCATTTAAATTTGAATTAACTAAAATTTTATACCTCGAATTGAGAAGAGGAAATGATTTGTTTTAAAATTCATTCAGTTTGTTTCAGAATTTAAACTTGTTAGTAATTGTGAAAAATGAAGTTTGAAAAAATTCCAAACTTGATTTTATTGTCATTTGTAATTTATTTCACCATAGTATGTTCAGCAGAATCAAAATTTGACGTCTACCTAAAATCTCTTAGATATACATACGACAAAAACTGGTTAAATGGTTCTTGTATTGTAAAAACGTCAAGAGAAAAAAGAACTGGGTTTTTCAAATGTTCTGGATATCTGTTAAAACGAGTGGACACAGGATATCTGGCTCTTCAATTATTCTATCGATATGGAACCATTTATCGTAATTATTTGATAAATTACAAGAGAATTGAACTTCATGAGCTTCTGAAAAAACATCGTAATTTAAAATATTCGAATCCATTAGCTGATATCGTGTTAAAAGCTCTTAAAGTGTGTTGTCCTCTATTTGATCACGAATTTCCATATTATCCTGGTTATTACAATGCTTCTGAAATGGATATTAATGCCACAATTGCGCCACTTTTGCCACCAGTTGTTCCCGTTGGTAATTTTTTCTTAATTAATTGTAATCTTAACAAAAATTGTGAGAACTGTTTTTTAGGATATTACAAAATTTATGGTAGAATGTTTTTGGAAGATAACACAACATTTGTGGTGGCTGAAGGAGTTGGATTGGTAAAGGCTAATCATCAAAACCGTGCTGGAGATTTTTCCATGTTGGCAATGGGCTGAGTCACTATACTAAACTTCGTGTGATTAAAACCTGATATTTACTTAATTGAACTTAAAGTTGAAAAAAAATGTTGTAACTATCATTACAAAACTGTTATCTGATAATATTTTATCTCATTTACTTAACTCGACCATTTAAATTTCAATTAGTTGTAATTTTAAACTTTAAATTGAGAAAAGGAAGCCCTTTTTTTAAATTAATTCAGTTTGGTTTCAGAAGTTAAACTTGTCAGTAATTGGGAAAAATGAAGTTTAAAATAATTCCACATTTGATTTTATTCACATTTGCAATTTATTTCACCATAAATTGTTCAGCAGAATCAAAATTTGACGTCTACCTAAAATCTCTTAAATATACGTATAACAAAAACTGGCTTAATGGTTCTTGTATTGTAAAAACGTCAAGAGAAAAAAGAACTGGGTTTTTCAAATGTGCTGGATATCTGTTAAAACGAGTGGACACAGGATATTTGGCGCTTCAATTTTTCTATCGATATGGAACCATTTATCGTAATTATTTGATAAATTACAAGAAAATTGAACTTCATGAGCTTTTTAAAAAACGTCGTAATTTTAAATATTCAAATCCATTAGCTGATCTCCTGTTAAAAGCTATAAAAGTGTGTTGTCCTTTATACAATCACGAATTCCCATATTATCCAGGTTATTATAATGCTTCTGAGATTGATATTAATGCCACACTTGCGCCACTTTTGCCACCAGTTGTTCCTGTTGGTAATTATTTCTCAAATAAATGTAATCTTGACAAAAATTGAAAAACTTTTTCTTAGGATATTACAAAGTTTATGGTAGAATGTATTTGGAAGATAACACAACATTTGTGGTAGCTGAAGGAGTTGGATTGGTAAAGGCTAATCATGAAAACCGAGCTGGAGATTTTTCAATGTTAGCCATGGGATGAATACCTTTTTATGCAATTTCTTTACCAGTTCATATAAAATATTCTTACATTTCCTATCCATATATAAGAAAATATTTATCTTTCATAAGCCTTTATAGGATTTTATCCATTTATGTACTGCAGGAACCTGATTTGATGTCATACATTTATAGAAACTGTTTCTCTCTCCATAGATGCTTTCATGTCAGTGTATGTGATAACAGGTTTTCCATATTCTCTTGGCCTATTCTACTTTTTATTATTTGTTAAATAGTGTTAGTATGTTAAGAGCGTTGCGATGTCATTTTTTCACAGATAAAATGCAAGAATAGTATCAACGGAACCAACATTTAAATAAACTTAAAAATATTTTTTTTAAATCCATAAATTATTTATTAACTTAACACCTCATTTTTTTGTATAATTCTTTTTCATAAATTATATCATCACAATTAATTGATTTGGGTAAATTAATAATATTGTTGCGAAAATGGTATTCTTTGATTTATAAGAATAAAATTCCCATGCACAAATCATCCACCTACATTATTTAAGTTAAGACCAAATAAAAATGCACACATTGATTTCAGGCAAATAAGTCTTGAATCTGAAAGGGATGAAAATTTTTTTTTTTTTGAAATCACATTGGATTTACACATGTTTGAATAAATGAGTTATTATCACTCACTTCAAAACACAGAGTTTGATTTTTTTTCTTGTACACAAGTCGCGCAATCAAACAGAAAAATTCATGGTCGTTCAAGTACAAATGTCGGACAAAAATAAATTACAATTTATAAATAAAATTCCTTGCATGATAAAAATTTTTTTTCGAATCTCTCATACACACAAGATACGAAAGAATATTATGCAAAAAAAAAATAAATACAAGTAGAACATTAACGTTTCGTTTGTTGTCGTTTTCAGTTTTCGCCATTTAAGAGAAACATATTTGTTCTTGCCTTACTAAACAAAAAAAATAAGAATTTGTTAGATTGTGTTGGTTAATAAAAATGGACAGTATAGTTGAAGTAAAATGAAATTCTGACACGAATTAAATCAATTTTGAAATGGTGATCAATTATATTTTTTTTTCATTCATTCTAGAATTAACGAAACGTGTATCAGATGTCTGATTTGCTTATTTAAAATTTATTCATATTCGCAATCATTTGGACAATTGTGTGAGATTGATTCAGTCTTTTTCTCCTTTATTAGAACCCTGTTGGGCAAAATGTATTTTGAAAAAGATATCAAAAATCTAGAAAAGTTGTTTTACAAGATTTTTTTTAATATTTTCAGAGTCGTTTTCTACCCATTTTTTCATTTCATTCAAATAAATATGCATATCAATAAATTTTCGCAACATCAAATTTCACAATCACTGTCATCATCATCATTAAGGAAACATTCATTTTTATTTCATATAATTTTTGTAATAATTTTTCTGTGACGATTCTTGTTAATAAATTTCACAAGTCACATGAATATGATCTCTCATTTTTTTTTAAATTGATAAATGACTTGAAAATTGTGTAAAAAAATAAAACAAATGTTATAATGCACCTTTTTTTGATCTTTAACGATGTTTGTTTTCGATTTTAACAACAGAAAATATCATAATGAACATCTGTTTAAATACCACTCATCGATTCACTGCCAAATTCAAATTAAAAAAAAATAATAACACAAATATTCGGATTTTTTTATTTATAAACTTTTAACTAAAAAAAAAATCAGCCAGCGGATGCAATGGCCTTTGAATAATTTTTTAATAATGATGATTTTTTTCTAGAATGTTGATAAATATCAAGATTTATTTTTTTGACTCAGATGGAGTAAATTTTTTGAAATAAAATAAATTTTATGATATAAAGTGATCTGAATCCTTTACGATAGTATTATCCTCTCAAAAAGGCAGACTCCATTCAAACAGGTCTCAATAGTGCATTTTTCTTCCAAATCAATTAAAACCATCTGATTGAAAGGTTTCAAGCAAAAAAAGTAACATGTCCAATTTATTTTCAATCCTACACATCAATGCATTTCTTTGTCTCACTATTACAAAAGAAAGCTCTTAATGCATTTAACTGTAATTGATACATATATCACATAACCTTTGACTTCTTATCAATTGTAACTTGGATGTTTTTAATATAAATTGAGGTGTATTGCCATTTCTAGCATAATCTTATTAACGATTCTAATGAAAATGAAAAGAAAAACAAACAAAACGTTTCTTTTCTTTTTAATAAGAAAGAGCTTTAATGCAATTATTGAAAATGCATCAAATGAAACAAAAGAACATGAAAATTATCTTATAAATACAATATGAGTAAAAATTAGAAACACTATAAGTTTCATGTATTATGGCAAAGTGTCACTTTATATCATGTATGTATTGATAAACTCTAGTAAAGCCCTTCATGTAAAAAGACAGCTCAATGTTACTTGCTGATGATATTGAAATATGTTTATTATCAGTTGTAGTGTTTAAAATATAAATAAATGAGACGTCAATAAACTTTGAAAATTCATATCAAATTTTATCATTATTATCTGATATTTGCATAATAAATGTATTTTCCCACTTGAATTACTTTACTTTACTTCACTTCACTTTTATGTGATTTATAACGTCATGAGTGTAACTTTTGTATGACAATCCCACAAAATGTCAATGTTATAAAAGACATTTAAACAAATATTTTATCAAAGTCTGTTTATGATGCGTTTGCATTAACAAAACCTAAATTATCCTTGCGGTAAAGTAAATATCATTTCTAAACTAATACAATTTATTGACAAAGTTTTTCAAAGATAAAATTTTGAATACAATTTTGAGTGAGTGTCAATGTTTGTCATTTTAACTTGATTTTGACATTCAAGAAGTTATTTGAAGGACAAAACTTTATTCTAACATAATTAAGAGCATGTGAATGTGATTTGAATACAAAAATAATAAATGATTGTATATAAATTTTAATCAAATAAAGTGCAAATCACATTTGATCCTGATCTTTACAAGGAATTTGAAAGATCAAGGATTTTGAGTGCACTTCAAATCATTTTCATTTTCTTATACGTTGTACTTTGAAAAAGAACATTAAAAATTAATATAAAGAAACATATTCTTCTATTTTGCAAAATGTTTTGTATCTTTCACTCTTATTTACAATCTTATTCAAACACACATGACAACACAAATCCCTTAATGTTAAAATTAAGTCAATCGTAAAATATTTGATTTAAAAATATAATATTTACTTAACTTGTGTGCTTTTTTTTTTTTGCTATTCCATACCACAGCAAAGTCATATATTAAAGTCTGTTTGAATTTCTTTTTTTATTTTTTAAATATATCTATGAAAGTGCATCCTTTTGCATTTTATTCACAATAAACATTGTTTGTGTGTGATATGAGACGAGAAAGAGTTGAAACATATTTACTTTACTAGTTAAAAGTATGTGTGATATCAAATGAAACAAATCTCTGCTTAATAAGGTTTATTTTTTGATTATAAACAGACTACTACTAAGTTACTACTAGGCTTTACTTGATATTATTATGTGAGCTTTGTTTATATGTTCTTAAAGAAAATATAATTTACAGTTTGAAGTTAATCTTTATTATAAGGCTTTAGTTTATTATTGCTTTTTTTAATAGAAAAGTTTTTTTTATGTGTTTTTAAAGAGGAAAAATGCACTTTTATGGTTATTTGGTTTATGGTTTATAAAATTATATTATTTTGAAAATATCAAATAAAATGTGAGATAGGTATGGAGAAAGTG
This sequence comes from Culicoides sonorensis, assembly GCA_900002565.1. Taxonomy (NCBI): domain Eukaryota; kingdom Metazoa; phylum Arthropoda; class Insecta; order Diptera; family Ceratopogonidae; genus Culicoides; species Culicoides sonorensis. Next base: position 162,242 of record LN483432.1, read on the forward strand.
AGTAAAATTCAGAGAGTGAGAGAGAGGAATCGGGAGAAGGTTAGAGAGAGAAAAACTTGAGTTACATTTCGATTTCAAAATGCACTTAGAAGCAAAATTCATTGTTTATGATCCTCATTTTAAAATAAATGTTTAACTTGTGATGAGGGATTGTGTTTATCAAAGCAGAAATTTGTATAAAATTAAAAAAAAAAATGAAAAGAGATTATAGACCTGGTTTTCATAATTTAAACAAAAGTAATTTTTTTAATTTAATTTCTCACTTTCCTTACGATAATTAGGACAAAAATTAGGCTTATACAAAATTTAGTTATGTCGAAAATATTTTCATTTCATTTAACATCAACTAAAATCGTAAGAAATTAACAAAAACAAAGAATGTAGACAAAATAATAAAAATAATCATCATCATTCAAATAAACACCAATAAAAAACAAATTCAGCACGCATGCAATGATCCATATCATGTGTAAACAGACATTTGTGCGTGTAGTATTTTGTCACAAAAATTAATAATAATAATAATGATAAAAATAACAATAAAAAATGAAAACATGCCGGGAAAATTTTAATTTTTGTGGTGAATAAAATTCCAAAATTAAGAAAAAATATCCATCTTTGACTTCCTGTCTGTTATTTTATATTATTACAAGAACAAAATTTAATATAAAATACGAAAATTTTCATTCATTTTTAACATTTATAAGGAGAAAATCTTTTAAATGAATCATCACTTCAATATACGTTCGTGAATTTTCTTCGTATTTTTGTCAATTGTCCAAAAGAATTGAATGATTGAAATTTGAATTATTGCCAAAATGTATATTGACATTTTTTTTTACTTCATTTGGTTTTTCAGTAATGATTTATGAATTGAATGTGTCTTGAAACTTCATAATTATACATTGAAAAAAAAAAATTAAAACGCTCAAATGAAGAGAAACAAAAATATTTTATCTTGTAAGATACTCATTTCAGTCAAGTTTTGATGATAATTTTCTGCATGATGGATATTTATCGCATTTTATGTGTAAAAGTAAGAAAAATTGAAAGAGAAAATCTATTTCAGGTATATAAAATTTATATTTTATGCTGAAATTATCCATCAAGAATGTAATCGAAATATATTTTGAATTTTTTTTATAAATTTAAAATTTAATTAGAATTCATATTTCAAAATGAAGGTAAAAAAAATTTCACTTAATAAAAATATTCTTAATAGTCCGAATCGACTATGAACAAGGCCACACATTATGATTGATCTAAAATGTGATGAAAATGATGCAAAAAATGTAGAAAATGCACACACACACACCGATATTTCTTGCGTTAAAATATAAACAAATTGAGAGAAAAAAAACTATGAATAGCATGAGAAAAAAAGCAAACGCTTTCACTTAAAAGGTTAGTGAAAATATAAAATTTTACGCGCCATGAAATCACGAATGTTTATTTATTTTAATTACATTTTAGCGAGAAACAGTTAAAACTACAATGTATTTATTAAGAATTTATTCTTAGTGCGATTAAATTTACATGCATTCAAATACGTGGGTTTTCTGTAATTTTTTAATTCGGTATTCTGTAAAATGTTTGATCGTGATTTAAAGTTATTGATAGAAATTCCACAGAGATTTTGAAGGATTAAAGGAAATTAAATTTGAGTAAAATCACGTTTAGGGATCACATTGAAATAAAAAACCTTCTTCTGAACTTCCGATGCAAACACCGCAAAACAAAAATTCCCTGCCAATAATTAAAATTCTAGTGTCGTATAAAAAAATAACACAAAACTTAATTTCACTTTTAATAACCATTCAATTTCAATATTTGAATATCAATTTTTATGAATGAAACCACACGATAAATGTCACAATCATCATAATTTGATTCCATTTTTATATTTACTCAAGTACATTTAAAAATAAAAATGTATAAAATTATCAATTGCAAATGTCTTCAAATTATATTAGTAGTGCACAATTACACAAATACACAAAGCTCATGTCAATTGATTGCATTTGATAATCGATCAATGAACTTTCAATTCATTTATAAATAATAATCGTTTATTTTATTGTAATTATTTTTTTGTGTGTTATGATGATGACGATGATTTATTATTCTACAATTGTTATACACACTCACATTTCAGTGTGTCGAACTCTTGTGTATTGATGAATTAATTAACTGCACACAATATTGCATGTGAGTTATTTATATTTAAAGGTATATTATTGAGTTATTATCAATTATCAGTATATACTGTGAGTTCTTTGTTATGAAAATAAAAGTTATAAAATAAAAATAAAATTCATAATGACAAAGGTTCAGCACACTAAACTTGGTAACAAATCTTTAAAACGTGACGTTTTTCTTATGAACAATTTGTAATCAACTAAATCTAATTTACTCTAAACAGTATTAAAGTACAAGGGAATTTCAATGTCATTCTTTGAATCATTAAAAAAATATATTCTCATTATAGGTGTGGTTTGATAATAAAATTAAAGCAAAAAAAGCAACAAAACTGCATTTTATCATCATGATGATGCATTTTTTATTGTTTCATTCATGCAATATTGCAATAAAATTAAACGATTTCTACAATATATGTTCAATAAATTTTGAGTTTTCTTTAATATTTACTGTATTTTATCACTGATATTGTGATATGATGATATACGTCAAGAATTGGCACAGTGTGTGATTTAGCATTGTAATCAGTTAGTTATTGCTTTTAAATTGTTTGTGATTTTTATTATTATTATATCAAACTTGAATGACTCTCTAGGGAACTCATAGATTTCATTTTAATAAGAAAGAAATATTAATATTTATTCTTATTTACGTTTATTTTCTTTTTTAATATTCAAGAAAACTCGTCCAAAACGATTACTCATTGAATTTTCTTGTGAAATTCATTTACCTTTTTAAATGTCACTGTGTCAATGAATCCATTTCATTTAAAATGCAATCTTAAGTGATTTTTTTATTTTATATAATTATATTATTTACAAGTAATCGCAATTGCATCAGTAATTCGCCATGCATGATATGTATCAGTCGACAATAGAAATGTGACTTATGTAACAAAAGTGATATTGACGTTGAATTGTGAAATTTTTTTGAGGGAAAATTGAACAATGGTCGATCACGTTCTATTCAACTTCTGACGAAAAAAATGATTAATTCACTGTAATGCTTTTAAGATTATTTTAAATTATTTAAAGTATACAGTGCAGGCTCTGAAAAGAGACCCATCATTCAAAATTTCAAATGGGTTCAAGGAAATTGCAAATAAAGACAGAAGAGATATTAAATTTTTCTTAAATCATTAATTTTTGATCAAATTTTCACAGAGACCACCCCACCGTGACTTAATAACTTTAAATGTCAACATTTCATTACAAAATAACATCAAAATCAAGCATTAGTACAATGTTGTTCCCGGTTGTTATTTAAAGCCTTAATCACTATCAAATGATACAGCTAAACCAATATTTATTTGAAACAATAGTGCACTTATCACCTTACCTTAACATTATACTAGCAAAATTTATTATCATCCATCACTATCTTTGCATTGCTTATCATCGCATATAATAATTATTAATAAAAAGTACACTGACCTAAATTTCACATTAACTCAAATAAAACTTTTTTTTCCATTTAAGACATTAGACAAGTTTTTGCAATTTAATAATAATAACACATTTCACAGAATTACTTTTAGTGACTTGAAAACAAATATAAAAAAGTGCAAAAAAATAGATAAGAACTGATGCTTATTATATTATTATTTTAATCTTATCAGTAAATGCATTACGGTGTTGATTTAAGAAAAAAAAAATGTTATTTATTGCGCCTTGAAATCCATTTCATTTTAAAATGCATTTTTTTTATATTTCTACATCTATCTTGATGCATTTATTTAGATTATAATGAAATTATTGTTATTATCATCATTAGGAATTTATATTCAGATTACGCTGAAAAATTGAAACAACCATAAAATTCAATTTTTAGACAAAATACAGAACAAAGAATTTTGAATGCTTAAAAATAATAATAATAATTCTATTACACGATATACAATTTTCAAATTCATTTGTGTCTGCTTTATTATTTCATTTAGCGAATTATAAATGTGTTTTATTTCTTTTTCACTACCTCTCTCTCTTTTTCTCTTTCTATCACCGACTGAAATTTTGCGAAAGTCTTTTAAATTGTACAAAATTTTCAAATAAACATAATCATATTCTGGGCCATAAATTGAATGAAACATTATTATTATTATGGTTTGTGTTCACTTATTTTGTGTTGTTTTATACAAATGAACATCATCCTCTAATAATAATTTAATAATAAAATAGAATAATAATAGCAATAATGGGTGCAATGCACGAAAGTGTATACAAAAAAAAATGTATAATATGTATATTTTAAAATAAACATTTGAAGGTACATTTGCATGTTTAATTTATAAAATATAATAATAACATGTGTATGAAGTGCATTTAGAAGACGCACTAGCAATGAAAATAAAAGAGTTCAAGAGTTTGAATTGGAATGTGACGCAATTTTATGTTGTGCAATACAAATGTAATATCAGTGCAATCAATGTTAATATGCAAAAAACAAGGAGCAATGGTTTATTTGACAATATTTATGAATGTGTGTGATTTATGGAACATGAATGACTAGGTGGGAACATGTAGAGGAATTTTCATTGAAATATTTTAATAGGTAGGAACATTTCAATAAAAAAACAGGGATTTAGAAGTGTTTTACTTGAAAATCAACTACTACAATTGAGAACTCAAACTTGTCCAAGCCATTATGGATAAAAATTTAATGATATTTAAAGGATTTCAGTCTGGTGTTGTACACATTTCGAACGCTCATCTAGCATTTTACGATTTTCAATAATTACAAGTAGATTTTCCGAAATATTTAATATGAATCATTCCAAAAAAACCCATATAATTGAATTTAAACACCTCTAAACCTGTTTTATTTCATTCTTGAAAACATTAAACGTAATTTATTATGGCTTCAATTCTTAAAAGACCCTTATACTTGGACAATGAAGTCTCGTATGCTTTAAATTTCATGTAAAAAAACAATCATCAACTGTTTTATGACTCCTTGCATTTACACAAACACACACACACACACCACACACAAATTTAATAGCCAATGCAAAACGAAATGAACAAGTTTTCGTATATTTTGTTGTTTTTTTCATGTGTAGCTGCCAGAACAGAACAACTTGCTTCAATATTATTATTATTTTATGCATGAGTATGCATTGCACATGTTTTATTATTATTATATTATACTATTACAAACTTTCTGTACTCTTTTTATTTATATTTTTTTTTTGTTTTCATATAGACATTTATGTAAAAATAAATTTAAGTGCACTTTTTTATTACATTTCGTACATTTTAACATTTTCCCAATTGACAGAGGTCATGGTTGTTCCATTTACTTAAAATAATAATAATAATAATATGAGTGTATGAATTGCATTGCACACATGTATGTTGTAAAAATAATGTTAAAAAAAATAAAATAAAGTATTTTTTAAATACTTCGGGGACCAGAGACATAAAAAAATTGTAATAATAAATGAATGCATGCGTTGATGATGATAGTGATGGGTGTAATGATGAATAATTCTTTTTTTATGTTTCATCTTCTTCATTTTTATGGATTTAAAGAGACCATAAAATACTGCTACTGAGAGCGTTTTGAGTGTATGAAGGATTGCCAATAAATATAAAAAAATTTAAATGCAATGCAAAAAGACAAATTGAAAATATAAAAATATGTGTACTTTGGAGAAAAATAATAATCGTGCAACAATTTTAAATTTACTTTTATTGAATGGGACACGCTCATATAAATTTTGCCTCTGTGCTGCTGCATTTCTGTTTATGTATTCGTGTCAAGATTCATGTCATACACTCAATGTTGACAATGACAATAAAATGAAATTGTGAAGATCATGTGGCGTGTTATACTTATATTTGAAAATATTATTATGGAATAGGTCGTGTACTATTTTGATAAGTTGAAATGAAAATAATAATAATTTTAACATAGATCAGTTTTGTGTGTATGTTAAGGTGCATCAATTGTAGGATAAATAAATTTCTGAGTCCTTGAAATATGTGTCGAGTCATGAATTTGTAATTTTTATGAATGAATTTCATTATATTTACTTGAATTGAATTGAGTTTACAGCAGAAAATCATCTCAGTGTCTGTTTAAAGACAAAAATTTGAAAATATCACTGGAAAAATACAATTGAAGATGCATTTTATTTCAGGACTTTGAGTGAGACGTGATAAATACAGGTTTTGTGTAAATTATTTAGCTATTAAGTGTTCCATGAGGTATTCTTAATGTTTTATCTGTGCAATTTTATCATTGTATGTGGGATGATAAATGAAAAGTATAAACGTGCCTGACATAATATTGTATTCGTGATAACGTGTGTTTCATTCGATGTATTAACAAGAAAATAGATAGCTCCAAGGGATTTCACTAATGTATTAAACGAAAATTCTTAAGACGAATCTTTAATTTTGTTTGATTTGATCATGATGAATGTTTTTATTTTATCATTTACATCAAAAGAATTTTGTGAATCCATCTACGGCCATGTCAGAAAATCTCGCCATTTTTCGAGGTTTTGGTTAAATTCTACAATTTTCCTTTGGCTTTGGAAAATTTGCACACACTCGTATTTTTCTTTAGAACAATAATTTGAATATTTTCTTTTCAATATCAATTCAGTCAAGACCATAACCTTAAATTTAAGCATATGTTAATAATCAACAGAAAGAAAAAAGTTTAAAATAATAAAAATAAAACCTTATAAACAGTACATGCAATACTCCAATAAAATGTGAGCTGGAAAAGTAAACATTGCACTTTATTAGTTTGTTTATTTTATTTTTTTTTACATTTGACTCACACCATATTTAAACAGTTTTCTTTCATTCTCTGTTTATGCATTTCATTTTGATATGGCTCGAATGTCTGTATTTATTTTATTTTTATTTTTTTCTTCATCTCCTTTCATTTTTCTTTTAACAAAAATTTCAAATACAGTAAAACACACTTACAATTCAATTACAAATTTATTCTTATGGCATTACATTATTTTTGGTATATAATAAGCCTCTCATTCTTCTTTTTACTTTACATGTACAAAATGCAACAAAATCATATTATTTCATGTATTGTCCTCCTTTTTTATTTGATTTTATTATTAAATAAGTATTTTTTTTGTTTTTTTTTTTTGGTGTAATAACATTTAAATAAACTGCCTTTGTGTTAAAAATTTCTTCGTATAAATTTTATGACAAGACTGGCAAAATACATTTTTTGTTGGGGTAGTACTTGATACTATTATGTATTATTTTACTTTGAACAAGTGCACATTTTTTTTGAATGCAAAAATAAATGAATGTATTTTTATGGGATTTTCTTTTTGGTTCTGTTTTTCTTGGTAATTCGTTTGTTTAAATGTCATTATGTAGATCAAATTACATTGTTATTTTTTTGCTTTTCAACTGTCAATGAAAGACTTTTTTATTTTTCAACGAAAATTGAATATTGATTTTATTTTAGCAAATTATTGTAAAATATGACTTATTTTTACCTCCTCATGCATGAGTGGATTTTCAATGAATTTTAAATTTAATACAAAAAAAAATAAAAATAATAAGAGAGTAAAATTTCTCATGTCAGTCAAATATTCAAATTAAAATGAAAATTAAATAATTATAAGATGAAAACTTTTCAACTGTGATAAAAATATTTAAAAAGTTTTCCTTTCAACATTTCAAGTCAAAGTATTTTAATGAAAACCTTTATTTTCAGCATTTTCTACGACTATTACAAACTATTATCATTATTTTATGCAAAAATGGTTTTGATGATGAAAGGAATTATTTTTTTTCAAATAAAACATTAAATTTTCTTGCATTTCATATCAAGAAGTGAAGAAAGTATTATTTTTATTACTTTAATTTCTATTATTATTAAGAAGGGTTCATGGTTGACTGACAAAAATTTAGTAGAATGTGTTATTTTTACAATTTTAATGCAATTTTTATTTATTTAAATGAGAAAATTCCATTTTATAACATGATTTTCTTTTTTTTTTATTTCATTTCAGGTAAGAAATATTTTCCATGACACATGAAAAGATATCACTTTGAAATGTAAGGGTTGGTGTAAGTATAACTCTTATTTTCATTTTTATTATTACTGTTAACGTTGATGTGATTTCATGAGAAGTTTTATTGTGTCATTTGATGAGTATGAAAAGAACTTGTGATGCATTGGAATGAATTAGAAGGACTCGAAATGCATTTGAAGTGTAATTTTTATGATATTTGTAATGAAATTTTCTTGAAAAAGTTACTGAGTAATTTTTTGAGTCTATTTTATGGCATATCGTTATCAAATTTTTTCCTTTAAAAGGAAAAACGATATCCTAACCAATTCGAATTCAAAGAATACAAAAAAAAAATGAAAGACATAAAAACAAATGTATAGGATTATGAACGGATAAAAATGTAATAATGATATGGATAAAAAAATGTCATAAAAATTGTCAAAGTAATGTTTTCAAATAAATATACAAAGAAAGGAATGAAAATGCACAAAAGAAAAACGAATGAAAATAAATGTGTCTCCTGTATTATAATAACAAAAATAATACTAAGAAGCCATAAAATGGCGACATTATTACAAAATGTGATCCAAAATATAACTGTAATGTGCCAATATACTACGAACGAATTGCACCAATATGCATATATATGCAGAAAAAAGAATATAATAACATTACATTTAATAATACAGTAAAAGTATGTAAAAAGACACCAAACACTTTTCACTGGGGATAGGTCAGTGTTTGGTTTAGTTTTGTAGTTTTATTTTCATATTAACAACAACTTGTGTATCGTTTCATATGAAATTGGAAAAATTTTGCTAGGATTTTTTATAACATTAATTTTTATCCAGGACAACCAACACCATAATAAAAGTAATACTTAAAAAATGCATTTGAAATATTTATGTTGTATTTTTTTTTGTGTATGGATGCAATTTTATGTTAAAGTTCTGATTTAAGTTCATGGAGACAGACAAGCATAAATATAGCAAAATTATGTAGAGCAAAAAAGGGTTTCAATGTCTGTATGACTTTATTTTATTGCACTAAATCAGAATTTATGTATAAAGTTTTTTTTGAAAAGTTTTTGATAAAGTTTTAATTCCACAGGGACGTATCAAGGAGCAATCATTTGAAGAAGTTTTTGATTCATGATTTTTTTTTCTTAGAAGTCTTTGTTAGCCTTTCACGGAAATTTTTATATTCCACCCCTGAACGCATTCAATTCAAAAAAACTATTACGTCACTTGTTCATTTCATATTTTTTATTAAAAAAATTATATCATACCAAAAGAATTTATAACAACACCAAAACTTGAATGACATGCACGAAGTTATATTTGCACTATGACATTAACACTGATTTTATGCAATTTCATATTCAGGTGATTGAATTATAAAATTTGGGGGAACATTAACATAATTTAACATTGAAAACGAAAGACTGATTGAAAGAATATCGCGTCATTTTGTAGTTTTCCTACAATTCATAACAAAATTTCAGCGTAACTCACAATCAAGTGTTCTATTAGCTCATTAAACATATAACTTATACAATTGAGCAACAACAAAAAATAGTCATTCTTTATTTTGCTTAGCAATTTGCGCGATTTTGGCGATGATGATGGCATGACAAGGGCAATGAACAGTGTCACGTGAAGAGCAATAATATATAAAGTCAAATAATAATAATAATGCTGAAATATTTTTTAAATACAAAAAAAAAAACGCAAAAAAACGAAACTGACAAAACCTTGTCATTATTATTATTAATATTTTATTTTATTTTAGAATATATGTTTAAAATAATGTGTGTGTTTGTGTGCTCTTATGATTAAATTTGCCGCACTAATTTTGAATGAATAAAAAAATGCTGTCTAACAACTCCCACAATTAGTATAAATTTTGAAGCGTAATGCTAAATTTATTTTTTTTATTTTAAATTTAAAATATTAGGAATTCTAGCTGCTGAATGGCTTAGACAAGTGCATTTCGATCAAACTTTGTTCATTCAATGTCAGTATGGCCAATCCAATTCTAACACCCAATATAAGGCCATACTTCGATGGATCATTCTCGAGTTATGCACAATAAAGACAAAGCTTCATAATAACGGCAGACTACACGTCCATTAAAGTGCCATTTTCAATCGAAATGTTCTAAAAAATTGATAAGAACAAAAATTTTAATCATTATTTCAAAATTAAAGTGTGATTTAGAGTTTTCAAATCATATTTAAGCTAAGTAACCCGTCAAATGAGTGGATCGAATGTAAGTTTAATATCAGACATTAAAACGAACATGTTAGCGCAATTTTTTCCTTAAAAGTAATTAAAAAAAACACATATCTTAATGAAAATAAACAATTTTAAAATTGGATTCGGTCAATTAACTTATTGATCTGGCTCATGTTTTTAATTTACAATATTTTTTGTTCAACTCGAAAATTCTAGATTAAGTTTCACTAGATTGAGCGAACCCGTGTCTCTTCTTAAATTAAGAAAAAAAATCATCATGTTCTTAATCCTTAAATCGTGCCTTAATGCAAAAAAATAAAAAAAATGAAAGTTAACTAAAAAATAGCTGATATCTTTATATGGCGAGAGTAGATGAAAATGCAAGATATTTTATCATTATAACACACACATACACAGCAGTACAAACAATCAACGATAAAAAATTCTAGTTTTTCGACTTAACTGCAGCAAATCAGCAACAACAGCAGCACATAAGAATATCAAAGTTTTTTTATTATATTGCGACAAGATGTGTACAAATATGAGATATAATCTCAAATCTCATCTTCATGCATGTGTTTTGTGCTTGTTTGCTGTTACTAACAGTGTTAGCTTGCAATATATATAAAAAATATCATCAGTAAAATACTTTTAAAGAGAAGAAGAGTTGAAACATGTGTAAAATTAAAAAAAAAGAATAAGTTAAATAATAATAATAATAATGACACACTGTTTCGCTCGTTTTTCTTCTGTAGTTTTATGAAGTTTTAACAGAAGTTAACTCTGATAAATAGCACAAACTATTCATTTTCATTTATTTTTTATTTTTGAATAAAATGTATGCTAGTTTGAAATTGAAAAAGGGATTTGCCCGATTCCCATATTTAGAATAGAAGTGGCTTGGAAAATTCCATGATTCCATTGAGTTAAGGCTCTATTTAAATGTTAATTTTCTTGTCTCAGTGAATTTAAATAAGTCTTTAAATGAAGCTCACTATTAAAAAAACTAGCTTATCATTTAAATTTATTGTTATTATTATTTTATTCCATTACTTTCGAATGTATCGGTCAGTATTATAAAAGCTTTGTTTATTTATTTTATTTTCTTGTATACATGAAATTCGTATACACAATAAGAAATGTTTGCAAAAAAATAAAAAATGTAAAGTACAATCAAAAAGTCAAGTTAAAGCTTCTTATTTTTTTTAATATATAAATATGTGAGCCTGTCTTCCTATACAAAATGCCTTTAAGCTATATAACTTGTATATGGTTTTGGTTAAGTCTCCAGACAAATATAAGATAAAACCGGTCTTAAAAACGGGTATGTGACGTCAAACGAGCATGCGTGTCTATAACCTATTTCTCTCTTTTTATTATTATAAAATTCTTACTTATATATGTTTTGATTTTTATTATAATATTTTTTTTTCATAAGATGTTGCTTAGTGTGGAGCAAGCATATAATGAAGTTATAGTACACATTTTTTGTGTTGGAGTAGGACGTAATGAATGTATTCTTTTTTTTTGATGATATTTAATGCGTGTTTGTCGAGAAATGTTCACTTTTGATTTCAATTTTAATTTTCTGTGAAAAAAATTATCAGAATCTTCCATTTCCATGCAAATTATTAATTCATCGTTTCAATTTAAAATTCATTTAAAACCGCACAATTTCTGTTGCTAACTGCACAAAACACATATGATCACAAATGTAAAAAATTAAATTCTAAAAAACTAAAACTTAACCAACAGGAAGTTCTATCAACATATATTTACATATGTACATGTGTATGCACTTCTTATAATGCAACGAGACAACGTGCATTTTATTTCTTCTCATTGTTTTTTAATATGCAATTCACATACTTGAAACTATATTCATTATATATTTTAAAGCAAACACACATTTTATGCAACAACAACAACAAAAAAACGAGTTAAAAAATAATGAATTGAATCTTTTGTATATATTTATTCATTTACAATTTTATATTGCTAGAAAATTTGCATTCATCATGCATACACATTTAAAGCGAATGTATGGAAATGTTAAGGTTCTTTTTTTTATTTAGAAAAACACATTATTACTTCATATGCAATTCATGTGCATCTTTTTTTGTCTATAGTTTGAAAAAGTGCATCCTTTTATTATTAATATTATATTTTAGGTTTGTGTTTATTCTTTTCATATATGCATTTATATTTTTTTTCACTTATGACGAGAAGAAGAAAGAAAAGACACCGGTATTATGATTTTGTGTTAATAGAGGTGATGTGACGACTTCTGTTGTATATGTGATAATTATTATTACGAGTATTGAATGTCATGAGAAAATTAAATATTGGCTTAAATACTATGAGAGTTTGTGGATTTTCTAAGCTACGAACTTTGCCTTTATCCTGTGATCTGAGCTCTAAAGAGTCACAAGTGAGTTTTTTTCTGCATCTCATCGTAAGCTGTTCTAAATTTTAGCCTACATTCTGGTCCCAACGGAATTTCAACTGGTTCCAATGCATGAGACATCTATGAAAATTTTCCACATACCTCATTCTCTTATCTCATTGAAACATTGTCCAAATATATATCAAACAACAGTAAACAAACCTATTTTTAACACTCCCAAAAAAGGTTAACACAAACTGTATCTGTTATTGACACATATTCAAGGACGTTTTTTAAAATATTTATAGATTTTTTTCTTTCTACTTATTTTCCAGACAGAATCTGTTAACTCAATTTCAGATACAGACACAAAAACCTGCATTTATTCATGATAACAAGAAACATCCGTAAACATTTAAATTACATTATTATTGAGTCATCGATGCAAAATAACGTTGTTATGTCCTTTTAATATACACTACTTATTTTTCCAATTCAATAATAATAAAATGACATAAAAAAAGATATAAAAAAATTACACGAGAATAAAATTATATTAAATTTATTCATTCTTGCGTTAACGGTTCGTCTTTCCACCCACTTAAAGTGTATTGTATTGAAATTCACATACACTTCAAAACATAAAAACCACCCTTTTTTCATTTTATATTTAATTTTTCTTTCAATACAAAACAGTACAATAGAGGAAGGAAAAGACAAAAATTCCAATATACTCTCTTTTTAATGTTCATGGACACAATATAGGAAAAACATCAGACACGCTAAAAATTTTGTATGTATGTAGGTAGGCCGTGAGAAATACAAAAAAAAATACATATTTTATTGGAATTAATGTGAAATAAGAGTGTGATGAACTTTCACAACCTTGCCTTGCACAACATATATATTTTATTTATGATAAGAGTATGATACGAAGGCTGCCTTATTGTTGTATTTTTTTTGTATGTATGTACTAATAATCTATATATTTAATAATATTAATATTTTTTTTTCTTTTTTGGAAAATTATATTGTGTGTAGCTCGTGCGTGTGTATAATGTTTAATGTAGTATAATTGATCGCGTTTCAGATGCCTATTTTTGCCGCATTAAATATTCAAGTGTCTGCATTAATATTTTTTGGCAAACATTTTGTGTCATGTATGTCTGTGTGTGTATATGTAGATGAAAATATTTTCTGTATTTAAGTATTTAATGTCTGTGGTTTCCTTTTTCCAAATCAATTTAGGAAAATTTTTGGGTATATCATGATGATAACATATACAAATACAATGTTGTTATGTTATGGCATACATTTGAAGCGTGTCTGGCCAGATGGAATAACTTTTTTATCTGTATTACATACGTTTGGTATCAATTTCATACTTTGTTTTTGATGTTTTTATAAATGTTATGACTGCTAATAGGAAATGTTCGTCATATCAATGTTTTGTTACATTTTTTAATGAATTTCCTATTAAATGTTATTAAAAATCTAGAATCGAAAAGGTTTTTCTGATATAATTCAGTACAAATATTGATAGGAAATAGTGATTTTAGATAAAGAACTTTTTGGCATATGTCATAATATTATGATTTTGATGATAAATTGGTTTTCCATCAATAAAAAACATATTTTATGCACATAAACACACAAACACATAAATAACTGACACACAGAAAAGAGAGTAGAGAAAATAATAATCATCATAATAATATATTTCTACAACATTTATGTTTATGTTGTGTATGTGGGGAAAAGAAGCATCTAAAAGCTACTGCTGCTGCCTCCACCACCTTCACCACCCACAAATGCGTAACGAGTGGATCGATAGCAGACAGTTTTGGAATGAGGCTAGACACTTTTTGGGTTTATGTACAAAAATTTATGTGTTGTTTTTTATGTATATAAATTGTATACCTTTTATAATATGTTATACATACACACATTAATGATATAAATACAAAAGATTTTTCGCATCTTTGTCCGCATTTTCTGATAACATGAGAATAAGAAAAGAAAAGTTAAATTAATGTATGTAAATAAATGTCTGTTGATAAAATAAAACATTTCTCAGAATTTTTCAGGTAGATTGAAAAAAATAACCTAGACAGATTTCACTGAAATTCATTGATACAAAAAAATATATAAACATAATTATCTGTAATTACAACCAAAATAGAATTCAAGTAACATGAAAATCAAACCAAAAATTTCTCGTTTTCATGTAACTCTGATGGATCGCACCTGATTCCATTCAATAAAAAGGTATCAAACTCCTCACAATTACAATTAAAATGAAATATAAAAACAAAAATAAAACCAAGATAATGATTATTATCAGTACCACTTAAACTTACATTAAAGCAAAAAAAAAAAACATTATAAACAAATAATAAAATAATGTGGTGTAACTCAACAATCATAAAAAATAACACATATAAATATATTAAGTTCCTTATTGAAGTGTTTTGTGTAGGTGTCCATGTGGCTCAATTTTTTTTTCATATTATTTTAATAATAATAATAAGTCATTATTTTATCACTTTCATAAGTGTGTAACTGAATACCTGAGATTGATGTGGCGCCTTAATTGAAATTTGACACCTTTATAATGTGCCATTGTGTGTGTTTTATATTTTGGGGTTTTTGTTTTGATGGTTGTTTTGCGAAATTTGCGAAAGAGAGGCTTTTGTTTGGGTTTTATTATTGAGCACTTAATTGTTATTCGTTTTATTTTAATACATTTTTTTGTTGGGTAGGAATGAAAAATTTTTAAGAAAAGATGAGAAATGAATAGCAAAAAATAATGTTACAGAAGTTAATTTTTTTTATAGTTGAAGGTCACATATTTTTTTGTTGTTTAGTAAACAATGTAAAGGGACGCTTTTGTTAATTAATTGAAATATGTTTTGTGTAATTAAAATGTTAGAATGAACTTTTGCTAATGAAAATTAATTAATGTCAAGATAACGGTGGAAGTTTTTTCATGGATAAAAAATTAAGGTTGTCAAATCCCTATAAATTCGTTGCTGCTGTCAACCTGTATGAAGATTTTGACATTGTCAAATTTACGTATGTGTATCTATACAAAATTAAGTGTCAAGTTTTATCTGCTTTCCAAGTAAGTGAAAGATGTCATAAATGAGAGTTAAGAATCACTTTGAAAGATTTTTGATAATAATTTGACATATTGATGCGTAAATTTGACGTCTCTCTCTTCATCTTACCTTTCACCACCTTAATTTAATTTTCACTAATAAAATTAACCCGTGTCTCAAAACTTTTATAATAATAATAATAAATAAATAAATACATGTAATAATAAAACAAAATGTAAAACAATCATCATTAATCTGGTGACACAGTAATTTTATTTTCTTCTTGTTTTATTTCATTTTATAAACATTCTTCGTTATATTTTCTAGTTTATTAGCCATACACACATAAATTTCAATGTAAAAACTCACCACATAACATTGTTTTACATTTTAGTATTAATATTAAACCTTTACATTGATTCATTAAATCGCATCTCTTTTTCTGTATAGGATGTGTGCTATGTGTGTATGTATTTATATACATTTATTTCAGAGAGACAGACGATGGATATATATTTTGTATGAAAGTTATTTTTCAAGCTCAATATCAAAGCACATGAAAAAGCAGCAAAAGTGAATTTAAATCCGAAGCAAGAGCGTATGAATGCAAGTATTTGGTAATGAAAAGTGTCTGCATAACATCAGTGTGTGTACGTGTACGTAAATATTTATGTATGACGTATATATTTATAATATATAAACAATATTTGGTTTCTCTTTTATCTGTCATTGATATTCACATTCATTCATATTGTACATAGAAAATTATATATGAATGAGAGCAAGAATTCTCTCGCACTCTAATTCTCTTTATTGTGTTTCATTCATATACACAATTGAACATACTGTGAACTACCAAGTTTATGTGAATTGAGTGAGACAGAGGCAAGCAGCAGCAGCAATAAGCGCTTCACAGATGAAAAAGATATTATATTTGTAATAAATTTTTTAGTGAGACACTCAAAGTTGTGGCGAATGTATGTTTATTATAGAGACATACAAATTTGAAAAAATTGACTGTGTCTTGTCTTCATCTTCTCTGTGTTAATATTGTGTGCAGACTGTCGACTGCATTTTTTGGGCTGCTGCAATATATATACAAAATATTATATACTGTGTAAAGAACAAAATAATAATATAATAATAATTTTTGTTTTTTTTTATTTCTTTAAAATTTTATATTATGTTTTAACGAGTATAAAGTGTAAAGTATATAAAAAAGACCTTGGACAGTTCAACAAGAAAATAAATATTAATTAAAGTGTTGTGTCGTGGTTCGTTCAAATAACAAAATTACAGTATATGATTGTAAATTAATCAAAAGTTAAGGAACAAAATTAAAGGATTGATTGTCTGTCAAAAGAAATAAAAAGCTGATGAATGAGTAAATTATATTAAAAGAGTGTCTGTTTATGTATAAAATGATGATTATATACAACACGCGTCCAAATTAAAAAGCAAAATGTTGTTGAAAGTGAATTTAGTTACAAAATTTTGACAAGAAAACAAACATCAGACAAGAATATACAAAAAATATTCAATGTATGTCGATCATTTTTATTAATAAAAATAATAATAATAATCAAAAAATTTATATACATATAATAATATGTATAAAAATAATTAATATTCAATTTTTTATTATTAAATACATATACAAAAGAAAGTTTTTTTCTACTGAAGTGAAAATAAAATTAAAAAAATATATAAATATAAAAAAAATCACTGAATTCCGTATTGTATAATGTGTATGTTTAATATACAATGTGAAAAAAAAAGTAAATATATATACAAAACTAATTCAATTCATTATATTTGCTCATGCAATGTTTAATACAAATTAAAAATAATATTAAATAAAAAAGTAACAAAAAAAAATCAGCATTCAGTGAAAATAACAAATAATTCTTTTGTACTATTAATAAACACTTTATTATAATTATTCATTATAACATGTTTAAAATAAAACAAAAAAATAATATATCATTATAATATGTGTAAACTTTATATATAAAATGTGTACTGATCAGCTAAAATATTTACAGAATCAATTATTATAAAATTTAATTGAATGAATGAATTTTTCACATTATAATATCAAAAAAATGCATTTATAGCTTCAATTTCAATTCAAATGTTATTAAAATTAAATGTGTAAGTTGTATTTTTATTTTATATAAATGTTGTTTATTATTTGTTCTTGTTTGTAGTTTTTAATTTTATATTGTTAAATTTTGTATGTGTGCCATCATGATAATATTAGATACGTTTATAATTTCTAGACGAGAAATACATCACTAGGGGATACAAAATGTTCTATTCTAGTGAAAAATGTTATATTTATTTAGTATTATTATTATTATTGTTGTTGTTGCTTTATTTTCGTATAAAAGTGTGCATAGTATACACAATTTGTGTATTTCTAGAAATGAAATATAATAAAATTCTAACTAGTGCATTTCACATTCATATATAGAAATGAATTAGGAATGAGTAGGGTGATGCGATATTGATGTTTTTGATTGATTTGAGGTATGTTTAATATCATGATGAAGAAAGTGTATGAATTGCTGTTCTATTTGTCTGGTACATATGTTTCATGATTATGCCATCACAGAGCTCTTTGGATGCCGTTTCAAATCTGTTTCAAAAATTGAATCCTTAAAACTACCAAAAATTTCATGCATCATCCAGGAAATCGTATGTCCATCCTATCCGATGACTATAAAACTTTTCTTAATTTTATTCTACATTTTATGGACGGACGAGAACCTATTTCATTTCATTTTATTTCATTCTCCTTTTATATTACAATACAAATGTATTTCATTTTAATGTTTAACACGAACGTCATCGAATGCCTTTATATGCATTTTTGTCTACAAGCACATTCATCTATTTCATTTTATGACTTATGACTTAAACATGATGAATCTCATTCAGATATGGATTAACCGGAATTTCGTTTAGAGATGAACTTTCATCGATTCCATGTAATTCATATACCAAAGATTTATCTATGACCTTGAAACTATGTTAATAAAGTTTTAAAGAAATGACCGAGACAATAAACGATTTGAACTCTGTTTTAAATATCAAGGCCATCTAATGCACCTTATAACATACTATTACTAATACAAATTTAAAATAATTTTATAATAATTTAATAGTCCATTCAATTACGTTAAATAATAATAATAATGATTCTTTTGTTTTACAATTATATTTTTTTTTTCGTTTCATTCATATTTTAGTTTGGTATACAGTTTTTTTTTTCAAATACAAATAAATGAGTTATTATTATTTTTATTATTATAGATTTACAATTTATATGTAGGTATACACGAGTGAAGACGACTAACGCTAATATATATAAAAAAAATACATTTTTTTTCTATAGGCATTTATAAAACATCGTTCATACATATGTCATCCATTAAAATTTTATTTTATTATTGCAGTACAAGGCCAAAATGTTATTGCACCTCCGTTGTAAATATTTAATTGTGTATTATTGAGGCAGACATAACTATTTTAAATTTATATTTATATGAATAGAAAAAAAAATTGTGATGTTTAGAGAAAAAATGCATTGTGGAAATTTTTTGAATGAAAATTTTCATTCAATTTAACATTTATGACATTTTCGTTCTTTTTTATTAAAAATCCCATAAGATTTTTGATTTGATTTAAGGAAGTTACAAGTCGAATTGAAATTAATTTCGTTTCAAGCCCTCTAATGAACTTCCTTTTAAGACCATGAAATGCCCGGGGAATTAAATTCATTGAAGAAATGATGAAAGGAAAGAGAGAAACTAATACCGGTATTCACTTCAAACGCACGTTTTAAATACTTTTTAAACAAGCAAACTTGACGTGGATTTGAAAGTAGGTCAGTAAAAGTTTTTTTTTCTCTATGCTTTCATGCTATTTTCAGATATTGTATTTTATTTTTAAATGTTAAGCGCATTTCCCGTCAATTCAAATACAAAAATGAGACTATACTGGCCACTTGTGTCGTCTGTCTGTCTTTCCGCCTGTCTGTGTGTGCAATAAACTTATATACACTCGTTTGTATCATTCACAATTACGTTTTTATTTCTATTTTATGTTTTCTTCAGAAAAATTATATTAAATTGAAAACTTTAATGTGCTGATGACGTTGAATAACTTGAGATATTGTGTCATATTGAATGATATGATATTATTCTTTTAATCGAACAATACAATCATAGAAGATTAGACATGTCTTAGTCTTTGTTGATATTGAAATGATAAGATGCGAATGACCTGATTCAGTTCAGAAATTGCATGTTGATTAAATTTTAATTTAAAGATCTATTTCAAGTCATTTTTTGTCTCATGTGAAGTATGCACCTCCAGTTTTTTCCATTGAATTCATTTAATAATCCATTTCTTAAGTTCTTTTTTTTTTAAACAAGTTTTCTTTATTTATCATTTTTATGAATTAAGTTACAAACTTACATTTTACAGTCATTTTTCATTTTTTTTAAATTTAAATTTCCAGAAAATATTTAATTTTTTTTTATTTTCAACTCCTATTTAAATTTTATAATTTAGAAACCAAGGAAGCTACCTTTAAATTATTGTTATGACTTAATATGATATTAAAATGTTTTTTTTTATTGTTTTTTTGTCTTAATTTCTTAATACATAATGCATTTAAAATGAAATTTGCACATTTTTATAATTAAATTACTAATTAGGACGAATTAAACAAAAAAAAAATGCCTTATCTGTTTTTAAATGTTACATAATTAAATGAATTTCTTAAATTTATGAGTAACATAAAATGTTTTCATTGTATTTAAAGTGAAAGCGTATAAGAATGGAAGTAAAAAGCATATTTATTTTATAATTTGTGGTATTTTATTGCAAAAAAAATGTTTCTGTCTGTTTTTTCTCGTTATTTTATTTAGTATTTTGCTCATTCAAACATTTGTATTTAAATTAATTAAAAAAAAAACATTTAATATGAACGACTTAGAATAGCAGTGTTCCCATGCCACCCATTTCCGATTGTTCTTTAACGAAAATTTCAAAGTACTGATAAATGATGGTCACAGCCAAAAGTATACCAGTACCGGAGCCAATAGCTCCCAAAAAGTCAGCAAACACCGACAGAGCTCCAATACACAATCCACCAAAGGCGGCTGCTGTTGGGATGTATCGATTCAATTCGTGAATCATTGAATTTTCTCGGTGTCCTCTCATAATCATTTGTTGTTCTTTCAATTGTTTGGCCACGTCTTTTGCTGAACTGCCTGAAACGTCAATCCATGTTTTTGAGAAGAAGGCGCATGATCCCAACATGAAGACAATGTACAAGAAAGCGTGAATTGGATCTTGTAAAATGTGACCAACACTTTCTGGGGGTGAAAGGTAGTAACACAAACCTCCAATTGGATATGAACGAGCTGGACCACCACCACCAATGTCTGCCCATACACCGAGCAAGTTGACAAGGAAATTACCGTGGAATTTGATTGCCAACATCTGTAATGATAAATAAAAAATACAGTATTAGTTTGAATTCATTTAAATGATGATAAATAAGACTCACCTGAGAAATGACGTACAAATTGCTGACCAATGCTGATTGCAAGATAATTGGAATGTTTGATGTATAGAACAATTTGATGGGATAACTGCTGTATTGACCTCTGTAACGAGCACTCTTGACTGGCAAATCAACACGGAATCCTTGGAAGTATATGACAATCGCAAATACCAAAACAGTTGCCAATAAATTCATCAAATTGGGTAAATTTTGACGATAGAAAGCTTCACGTAATCCACGAACTTTGTCTTGTCTGGTAGCCAACAAATGGAATAAGGCGATGATTGCACCTTCAAATTCTGTTCCACGTCCAGTGTTGACAGTAGCGGGTGAGAAAGCTTTCCATACAATTGTTTCACAAATATTTGTTGCAATAAACAATGAAATTCCAGAACCAAGTCCATATCCTTTTTGTAAAAGTTCGTCCAAAAGAAGAACAATAAGACCAGCCACGAACAATTGAATGATAATTAAAAGACAAACACCAGCACCAATTTCACTTGGTTCTCCATACATGCCAGTCATAACATAAACAACAGCTTGTCCAATTGTAATAATCATACCGAATAATTTTTGTGCACCATTGAATAAAGCCCGATCTTTTGGTGTATCACCCACTTCGATGATTTTTGCACCAGCCAACAATTGCATAATTAAACCTGATGTTACAATTGGTGAAATACCAAGTTCCATCAATGTACCACGATTTGAGGCCAAAATTACACGAATCCAGTAAAAGGGATCAGCTGAATCACTGCTCATGATACCGAATAACGGAATTTGGCAACATACCAAAAAGATAAATAAAGTAATTGCAGTCCATAACACCTTTTCACGGAATTGAATCTGAAATTAAAAAAAAAAAACAAAAGAAATTTCGTCAGAGACACGTTGCAGACAGAATATTACAATAATAATGATCATTAAAATCATGATGTGTCGAGACATAGGTAAATAACCTTAATTTCTTAACATACCTTTCTCTCTGGTTTTGCGATTTCAGGTAAAATACCACAAAATGGCTTGATTACTTCCAAAAATTTGACTGAAATTACACAAAAAAATCACAATTAATCAATGAAAATCTTATCATTTTCCCTTTTATTTCACAATTTTTTTCATTCACACAATCATTTATGAAAATCTAAATTTATTTTACACGTAAGCAAAAAAATATTCACATTTTCAACACATTTTACACAGTAACTACCATTATATTATTTTACATTAATTCCTGATACTTACTCGCCATTTTGTTACGTTTTTAACAAAATAATTGGAAAATTTTGTGAAAAACTTTAATTATTTTCCAATTTTCTTGAGTTGAACACGGAGCCACTAACACTTTCTGTCTGACGTCTACTGAATTATTTTACAAAATGGACGAATCGAAAAACCGAATGATTGCTCTATAGCTAAACGGAATGTTGTCTGCTCGATTACGATTTGAATTGAGAATTGGAATGTGTTTATAGAATTTCATACACACGTTCAGAAACTGCTTTTCGATTGTGATGAAGAAAAGTGGTGCAGAAGTGATTTCACAGTTTGAATGACGTGGTTTACATTTTGTGATTGCGGTGCAAATAATATACATGGGTTTACATGAGAAAGATTTCAAAATATACAGGGGAAAAGACACGTCATTCTACATTTCTATACTCGAACAATGAATTGTGAGAAAAAATGTGATTGTGAGAGAATATTTGAAGCCGGCTATTGAATGAATATAAAAAAATTAAGTGAAAGGGAGACAAATCATATAAAAATTTTATATACTGAAATGGGCGTTTTATATACATATTTTTTGGTATAAAATTTAAATGTATATGAAACGTCTTATTTATTTTATACAGAGTATTTTTGATATAAAATTGAGTCAAAGTTACAGTTCTAAGTCAGTTTATGAATTTTTTCATTTTAAATAAGTCAAAATTGATTTTCAACTTGAATTATATGAGATTTAAGATGAATTATAATGAAACGTTTCATATAAAACCACAAATCATTCCAGATAAGTTAAATTTCAATTTCAAGAACGGATCATTTACCGATATAACTTTATTTTTTTTTTTTATTTTTGAAAAGGATCTCACACATTCAATTCAATTATTTACGAAAAAAAAGGTAAATAAACTAGAAATAGAGATCAAAGACCCTTCAAATTTGATCATACAAGAATGTCATGTAAACAAAAAAAAAGGATCATTTTTCAGGTAAAATATTTTTTTTAAGGAGTCCTTTGATCGTACATTCACATTAAAAATAGGAAAAAAAATATTTTACTGTAAATGAACTTTCAAATTAAATGAAAGAATTTTAATCTTGTACCATGACAAAGAAAATTTAACGACTCATTGTCCTATTTTTTTTTCTTATGTATTAAATTTATTTCAATTCAGAGTTTTATTATTATTATTGTAATATCAAAATTTATCTATTATATAGAGGAAAAAATAAATTATTGTTAGGACAAATGACTAATAGCAGGTGTTTGACCTAATCCATTTCGAAATATTCGTGGGATATTTAAAGATGTTAAAAAAATATTTGGAGTCAACGGTCTCTTTAACAGGATCAGGTTTTTTTTAAATACAATTTTTATTTAAATTGAAAAATATGTGATTTTGAACTCAGTCTGAATGGTCGGCTTAAACTTTAATTTTAGGGCTCGATTTTCCTAATCGATTTTTTTTAAAATTTTGAACGTATAGAAGAAACGAGATAAGGAGGAATAAAAGAGTGAACAAGTGAGACAGAGTCAAAGAGAGGAAAATTTAACCGTCAATGCACTTTCTATAACTATTCAAGTTTACTGTTCCCTCTTAGTCTCTTTATTAACAAAGAATGACGTAACATGTTAAAAATGTTATTTGTCTTTTAAGAAAAGGATAATTTAAAATAAAACTCTTTTAAGATTTAACATTATCAAAGATACTAAATTTAAAGTTTAAAACCAGCTCACTGTATCAAATTAATTTTAATGTCTTTTTACATCTTTTGATTAAACTTATTATTGTTATTGTTGTATTAAAATAAAGTTTTCATTCTCCGTGTCTCTCCTTTCCTTTGTCTTATAATAAAATTAAAATTAAAAAATATATCAGTTTATTTTTGTTTTATTTTTCTGCTTTTATTATGATTATTAGTAAATTTTTTATTAGAATATAAATTTATAATATCATTTTAAAACAAACAAACAAGCTTGGACCCACATTATAAATAAAAAAAAATACATTCCAATAAATCTTTTAACTCAATAATTTATTGCAAAGAATCCACTTTGTAATGGAAAGGATTTTTATTATTATTATTTTTATATTTGTTTGTGTGTACTTTATCGCGTTTTATTTTATTTTTTTTTATTTTGAGTCTCTGATTTGTGACTGCAATGCAAAGATTTACGACAATTTATTATTTTAATGCAGTACGAAGACGAGCGATAACAAAGTTGTAAGTGTGTGTCTCTTTATATTATTTGTTTGTTTGTCATGGTTGTGGATAAATAGTTGAGAAAACTTCACTATCATTTATGTTTGAATTAAGTACAAGCAAAAAAAAAAATAATATAAGGCAAAACACATTAAATTATTATAAAAGAAACTTTAAAATTTATATTGTCGAGACATGGGGCGTTATCATTAATATTGATATATCTTTTTTTTATTTATTTAAATTAATGGACACTAATGCTTTGAAGATAATTGAAAAATATGCAGAAAATTTAAAGGTTTGTCAAATGTAATCACTGTAATTACTCTGTCACGAGTGTCCTTTAAATTCAACGGGAATCGGCATAGATTTTTCGACTAAAAAGAAAAACTGTGACATGCTTGGCTCATGACTCACCAATAAATGACATTTTTCAAGTAGGTACAGATTGAATTCCTTTAGTATTTTAAAGAGGATAAAAAATATTTTATCAGATTAAAATTGACTTTGATAGTGCTCAACATTGATAAATTGAATGGATTAAAAGAAAAATTCACTCAATTCAAAACCTAATTCACTTATTTAGTGTCAATTTCATGTCTCATTTATTGCATTAACGTTAAGAAAATTGATATTAATAGAAACTAAAGGGACTCATTCAATATGAAAAATTCAGAACAAGTAAAAGCATATTTTCAATTTCTATCATTTCATTTCAAATTTAATCAATTTCAACAATAATACCAAGAAATTTCAAATCATAGCTATAACTTAATCAGATTAAATTTGAAACATGCACATATAAAAAAAAAAACCTCATGAAACATAAAACACGAATAGATGGAACGAGAGTGTGCCTATCGATGCATATTGTGGAAAATAAAGAAGAATAATCACGTTTATATGAGACAATGTTCAATGTATATTTTTCAACATTGCATTACATATATTTTTACATTGATAATAATAAAAAAAACCTTGAACTAGGTCAGTTACAGCAGAAAATAAAATTCATGTTGTGTGTATGTGTGCTTTCATAGTTTTCTTCGTCTTAAATACATACACTTTCATATTACATATTATTATTTTTATCTCAATTGCAATTGTGTGTAGGTTATTTTAAAAAGAAGAAGAAGAAAATTCTTTGAATAATATGATTTGATAGAAGTGAAGA
The DNA here is from genome assembly GCA_900002565.1 of Culicoides sonorensis. Lineage (NCBI taxonomy): Eukaryota > Metazoa > Arthropoda > Insecta > Diptera > Ceratopogonidae > Culicoides > Culicoides sonorensis. Next base: position 188,356 of record LN483432.1, read on the forward strand.
GAAAAATATATAATATAAAGTAGCACGTAGTTGTGGTACATTTTGAAAAATTGTTATAAAAATAATGTTATGCACTGCACTTAAAGTTAAATGATGTCGAACATGTGCAGAATCTGTATAATAGAAAGTATTTTCTCTTCAATTTTAAACTAAACGTACAAACATAAACGAGATGCGTTGGTGTTTGATGTCTGATGATGGTGCTTCTGCTGTTCTATTATTACAATAATAATGCTATGACTGGGAAAATAATAAAGTTAGATAATATAAAATACATTTTAGAAAAATTAAACCGGGAGTGTTCACGTTTCAATTGAATTTGAACAAATGAAATGACATGACAGACATTTTGCATCTGTTGTTGAGCTTGGTATTTTTGCATCATTGATTTTTTGAGTAGTAAATTGATGTTAATTTTCTCGATGAAAGACATTTATTAAGAAAGTTTTAACATTTATCTTATTGTATAATGATGGTATGGCGTTGTCTTATTTTACTAGAGAAGACAACTCGAGTATTTAAACTTTAAATTACATTCAATGTAAAAGGATGCTCATTTAAGGAAATCCGTTATCACAGATAGGAATAATAAAAAGACTTTTAAATATGGTGACTAATTCTCTTAGTAGGCTTTTTTCTTCGAGTGTCATTAAAATTTCCCCACTAGTGCAATATGTCAATTTACGCCCATCCTAGTCCTTTTATATCCCTACAATGTTTCTTCACGTAACGATTTTATTATATAAAGTGATGATCAAACAATTTCCCTACAAAAAAATATATAAATTGGTTTGTTGCAGTGCGAATAATGCATTGATTATACTAAGACCTATCCAAAAAAAATATGATAATCAAATGCATCCACATTGCATCGAATGCATATTCCCTACATACCAAATAGTCTACATATTTTGTGTTAGTTTAATATTATAATAATAACAATAACAAAAAAAAAGTGAATAGATAGAATAGTGGCCTTGATGCGCATGATTGTAGATGAGACAGCCCGGCAACAAGAGCGCGTCTCTTCATAAACACTTTCAGTTTGTTAATAACAAAAATGTACACATAGGCACACATGAAGTACTTTCATTTCAGTTTATATAGAAAAATGTATAAATAATAATAATAATAATCATGATCAAAAAACTGAGTCAAACTACACACACAGCACACATAGCACTTAGTAAACTTGGGCAACGACAAAATACTGAACATAGTGACAACATATAGGCTCAATATAAAATGACTTTTTATTTTTTGTATTTTTTTTATAATTTAAGCTTGTATTTATAGGATTGTGACTACCACATTTTAGTTTGTATTGTGCATTGATGATGCATTTTCTTGTTTATTGTCGTGTTGTCGCGCGCGCCTAGCCCTTGTATATGTTTTTAAAACAATATTATGAAAAAAAATAGTAATTATTACTCTACATTTTTTTCACACACGTCATGTTTGTACTCACGAAAATTGCATTCTTTGCCTTAAATTGAAATGTTACAATTACTATTAAAATTATAATGAGAAAAGGAAGTTCTTTAAATTTAATCGATAAAATAGAAATATGAACACATTTAGATGTACTCAAACCAAAAAATAGCAATAAACCTGTGAAAATAAATAATATAGTGTGAGTTGTGAGATTCATTGCAATTAATTTGCAACATTGTATCAAAATGTATATGCATTGATGTATGTGCCTCAAATGAAATTGCATCACATGAAAGGTACATCAATATAAAATTTTATATATCACATCTCATATAATCCAATATTTGTCCTACAATACAAACGAGATGATGTGATGATGCAAGTTCTAGTGCAAGGCAATCTCAATAATGCATTTTTATATTTTTTTTCTACTTTGAAGAAGAAAAAATTATGAAACTTTTCTTTTATAAACAATCACAAAACGTGATCAATTGGAATATAAATGAGTGATTATCGATAGAAAAAAAAACCTTTTAAGTCAAGTATAGACAGAGGCGTTACATTATCAAGGGAGATTTTTTTCTAATGAAAAACTTATAAATTGCCTGACTTTGTAACAAAAGACGTGCTTGTTTATTTCAATCCATTGATCTTGTGAAACATGAGGTATGTGTGAAAATTGTAAGATTTTTCAATGCATAAATCATCTCAAGTGTTATTTTTTCTTAAATAGGAATTGAAAGTCACGTTTCTAGTTTTAAAATATTCATATTAGGTAACTTCATCGGAAATTTGATGAGTTTAAAAGTAGAACTGGGAAATTATCTGGGCTCCGAATTTGCACAATTAATTACATCCAATGATTTGAATTCTCAAAATAATTACAATACATCTTCTGTTTTAGTAAAATCGATTCTCTCCTTATCGATATTATGATTTATGCTCAACATAAACCAACATTCACTGTAAATTGAAAATAAAGTCGCATGATGACGCCCTAACATACTTTCATAGATACAGATTTATGTTGAATCATAGACAAAACATAATTTCTCGCATAAAAACTAGTTCTGCTCAAACTTTTTCATTATATACATTAAATTTTCATAGGTAGCTTGAGCGGGTGTGAGGCGAGAAAGTCGAGAAAATGCATATATTGAGTAAAGTCTAGCACATAAAAGTGCGGGTAAAGAGAGTGAATGAAATGAAACGAGGTAAAGGCCGAACATCGCATGCTATTATATGCTAATATGTATATATTGCAATGTTTTATGTACTTTTTTTGTTGCTGCTGCATTATCATGAACATGAAAGCACTTGAAATATCATAATACAGGTTTCTATGCAAACAAAAATGCATTTACTTTTGTTGTTGTATGCTTATTTTTTGTGTGTGTGCTATTCAGGAGAGTGCATAGCATAGGTCATGGCTAAAATTGATTTAAATGAAAGTGATCAACGCGCTTGTGATGTAAAATTGGGACAAAGTGTGACGCATTTTGATGGAGGTGGTGGTATATACTTTTATTTTTTGGTAACATATGATGTTACAGTTTGACCTTTACTCGGAATTGACATTAAATTCGCTTTTCTCATGTTGTTTCTTTTTTATTATGTTTTTCAGGTGTTAACTAAACATTGCATTCCATATTACCAAGAAACGAATTAAATTATCGTTAAATTTAAAGAATCAGAGGAAAAGGAGAAACAAAATTAAACGAATTAAAATGAAATTCAAGAACAATGGATGACATACTCGTGACTCATTTGAACTATTTAAAGTGTTGCAATTCCCAAAACATGAGCAAATAAAAAGAAAAGAAACAAAAAAATATTTTTGAAAAAGGAAAGGACAAAAATAAAATTACATAATATTCAAACAATTCAATATTGATCGCTTTACAAAACTAATAATAATAAAGATAAAAGAATAATATTTAAAGTAAATAAAGCTAAAAATAAAAAAAAATATTTATCGTTAATTCAAGTTAAAGTTTAAAAACAAAACAATTCAATTCAAAAATAATGTATCGATTGAACAGTGTTAATCCAAATACAACTACAACCACAGTACACCAAGTACAAAACGTACAAAGCGATAATCGAGCCTTAACTGCAGTGATAAAGAACCAGTTGGATATAATAAATCCCAGTAATGGTGGCATTGGCAATATTCAACGTGCCGCAAATGAATTAATGGTTACAACAGTGAAAGTTGAACCTATGCAAGATATGGCTTCGACAAGTACACCAAATGGTCATGTTATATATGCTGGGAAAAGGCCACGAATTGAAGGGTGAGTTAATGTATTTTTTTTGCCATTACATTGTAAACCTTTTTTTGTAATTTCATAGCAATGAAGATTGGTTGTCATCACCTAGTCCTGGTAGTGTGCCAGGCAATGCACTGCCATTAAGTCCATCACCTGGCTCACAAAGTCACACATATGCAACGACAATGTCAAATGGCTATTCATCACCCATGTCAACAGGCAGCTACGATCCATACAGTCCAAATGGCAAATTAGGTGAGTACAAGATTTTAAATTTATTTTATTATCACCATCAATTTATCAAAAAATTTCAAGTCAAATTTTTGTTGAAATGAAACAAAATGTTCAAATAAAATTAAGAAAAAAAACGAAATAAAATGAGCCAAAAAAAATGATGATTATTATTTTTATTACTGCTATGATTAATAATACCAAACAAATAATACAAGATTTTTGTTAAAGTTAGAAATGAAATAAAAAGAAATATAAAGTAATTTTCACTCTGTTTAACGTAAAAAAATAAAAATCATATGCAAAAAGTAAAGATTATAATCAATGTCCTGCTGTTACTTAATAAATAGCAGTTATAAAATCAAATTATAAGCAATTTGAATGGCGTCTTACATGCGATTATGGTTGTTTGAACTTTATTTTCTCATGGACTTCTTGGTTAGATTTCATTTAAATGTAACATTAAAATTTTCCAGTTCTATTAACAGAGAACGAGAAAAGTTAAAAAAAAAAAAATTAATTCACTTCCCGTTGACAAATATCCATCGTCGACCTGTGTTAAATTTTTTTTATACTTAATCTAACTACCCACAAAAAGATTAATTCTTGATCCTCTGTTTTGATTAAATATACAGAAAAAAAATAACACAAATAAAATAAATGAGTTGCCGTGATTTGATTAAGTGCAGTATGGAAATTCTCGTCTTGCAATTTTTTAAAAATACATTAAACAAGTAAAAAAAATAAGAGAAATTTTGTGTGTATTTTTATTGCATTTTTTATTCAAAATTAATTTCCTAGAATTTTTCAAATACATAACAATGTGACATTGAATATTTTTTTTTATTTATTTTTTAACATTCAACTTAAAATTTATTACTATAAAAATTAAAATTAAAACAAGAACATTTGCAAAAATACAAAAAAAAAATTACAAATGAGTGAAAGAGAGAGAAAATTAAATGAATTTATTAGTCAGTCAAATAAATTGCCACACAACAACTAACCAAACTGAACATTTAACTTCTGTTGCATACAGAAGATGATAAAAATGAAATAAAAAAAAATTATTAAAAGTGTATAAAAAGAAGACACAAACATGAGAAAAACAACAAAAAGTACACATGTTGCAAATTAAAGAAGAGTGAAAAAAAGAATTCGAATTTGAATAATTTTCGACGGTGAATCTTCTTCTCAAAAAACATCCAAAGGTATAGAAAAGTAAAATAAAATAATAATAATAATCTCTTTGCATGTTTATCATGTTCTGTCTTTTGTGCTTATTTCAGAATATAAAATGATTTGTTTACGCGTGTGATGATGCTGAAAAAAGTCAAGTGCATGTGTGTAATATAAATTGGTGCAAAGGAATAATTTTTAAGATGAAAGTTTGACCTTGGAGAATTTTCAGCAAGGTTTAAGATAAGATTTGACCATATTTTAAAAGTCCGACATTAAATTTCCCATAAATTACAAATCTCTTATCGATTTCATGACATCGATATGAAATATGGAACAAAAATATTATCAAATTTCAATAAATAATTCAGCACAACATCAATTTTACACAATTAATTTTGTACTTGACCTGAATTCATGGTCAAAGTCATGTTCCTTGATCGAGACCTGTAATTGTTACAGATGAAAAATGCATCAACTTATACTATGGCTATAAAACACAATTAAAATTACAGCATATTTTTTCTAGTCTCTTGTAAAATAATTGTATTAAAACAAAACAATATCACATTATGTACATTTGAATTGCAAGCTCTCTACACATAAATTGTTTGTTGTGCACGACTGCACCCATTTTTCTATCGAAACTAATTATAGTTTTTCAATATACACATAAATATGTGTTATAGTTGTCGGCTAATGCTGATTATACAACAAACTGCTATTTACTTGTCTTGTCTCTCTCACAATACTTCTTTTTACCATATATACCATTGATGGATTCAATGCAGTTAAATTTTGTTGTAATTTTAATGTAAAATAATGAAATACAATTGACTTTAATAATACATAAGCCACATACAATAACAAGTTAAATGTAAATCAATGGGTGTCTACTTTTTTTTTACGTTCAGTGTTCATTACATGCATTTTATTATTTTTACTTCGTTAGATTCGATTTTTAATGTGGTTTATTTATGAGACAGTGCTGGTATTCTCTGTGTAAGATATTTATTTATATTTTATGGATTTATGCGGGAATAACAATTGCATATGCATTACTAGGTAATTGTAACAAGTTAGCAGAAGAATGGAATGGAAAAATACAAAAATAGGAATAAATAGAATGTTCTACAATTATCATTAACTTTTCTTATTGAAACCATGCCAGTTACAGATGGAAAAAAAATATTATTTTGATTAGTATGGAAATCTATGAAAAGAATAATTATTATTATTGCAATTGTTTGATAGATCTGCGGTAAAAATGTATTCACGTTATTACTGGCGGTTACTAAAACAAAAGTAATTGGAATGGAAATTCAGTCCAAGATGAAGGAGCTGAAAATATCTTTTTCCGAACGAAATTTGATCAACTGTCTGGAAACGTAGAAAACATTGTTTAAGTCAGTTCTATCAACTCATTGATTGCGTACTTCAACTTTACTGGCCCTTTTCGAACGAAATAAAAATTCATAAAAATTAAAATAATTGTTAAGGCACGACTAGGACTTAGTACGATTGTTCTCAAATGATAGTTAATCGAAATTCTTGACATGATAAAATTCTCTTAAAATTTCATGTCAATCAAGTAATTTTTCGCCAAGTATCAATTTTTCAGCTTCTTCAACTTGAACCTCATCTTAGTCTTATTTAAATATTCAAGATTAAAATTAATTGTGGTTTGAAAATATCAGTGATGCATTTCAACAAATGCAAATTGTATAATTTTCTGCTTTTAGATTGAACAAATCCATATCGAATAATAGCAATCTTCACTTTTCAATCAATTTCATCGCCAGATAACACATTCATGGATTTAGAGCACTTAAATTAGAATATCGTTTGTATTGTTATTATAAAATGATACCTCGTAGTTTGAAATATCATTCGTAATATCAATCACAGCTCTTGAGCAGGATAATGCATAAGCATTATCTAAGATTAAAACACAAAAACTGTGACTGCCGGTTATGTAATTGATTGATATTTGTCTGATAATTGTATATATTTTTCATGCATAAACGTGACAACTTAAATTCACAAAATAACAGTCCTTGGTATTGATTCTCAGTTTTTTTCCCTGTGATTTTGCCTTGAGATTTTTACTATCAAAATAAACTAATTTGGTTAGTAACTGTTCTTTCTTTGTTTGATAATGACGGTTAATTTTCATTTCATACGTTACATTCCAAATGTCAATGACTTTTGTATGTAATTTCCAATAGCTGACCTTGTTCATTTATTATTTCTAAGTGATTAAATTTAAATTTTCGATATTCAACGTAGCTCATTTAAAATTCATGTGGGGAAAATTGAATCAATATTCATATTTTCTCGATTATTTTGATGTAATTTTACACCATTACATTATTTATTCAAGTGATTTTAGTAAATTACTCTATTCTTGGAAGAAATATAGAGCAGTGATTATTCACTTAATTTACATTTATCTGTCATTTTATCGATTTGCTTTGTTCTGAAATCGAAATTCATCATGAATCAGCCAACTTTGAACCCCTTTAAGAGTTGGGTTTTCTTTACCACATGCGACTCCATTTCAATTAATTTTTATTGATTACTTTTCTAATACAAATAAAAGAAGCTCTAAAAATGTACATTCAAAACAAAACAAAACGAAAACTCAATAATATTTTGTTGAGGTAGGTTCAATTTAAGGGAGTGACACACACATACATTAAATTTTATGAAACATTGACATGACACATTTAAAACACACTCTCGACTTTCACATAAATTAATAAAACAAAAAAATAATCGTTAAATGTGCGGATATGTCATTACAAACAATAATAACATGAAATTTCAAATAGAGACCATGTGTTTGCAATTATGCTGCACATTTTTCATATTATTATTATTTCACTCGTCACTTAAATGCATTCAAATGTCATACAATGGCAATAAACTTTTTTTTATTATTTTTATGTTTCGATCATTATTATTATATAATTTGCTAACTGTAATAATAATAATAATACATACAAAAAATAAAATAAAAAAGGCAAGTATGTATGTGATACGTCTCATTTTTTTTTTTGTAAATAAATAAATATTAACACAAAAATGTATGTAAATTTATTACTTTTTCAAAAAAAATAAAATAAATTTACACTTCAATGCATATTATGGTCATATGTTGGGGTTGGTCATGATCAAGTGTGTGTGTGTCTTTAGTAACGAGAAAAAAATTCACTTTTTTTATTGCATTGTTATCGTGATGGTACACTGCAATTTTTTTTTTGTGTTAATTTAAACAGCAAAAAATAATTGTGATTATTTATACAGTTAATTGTAAAATGCATTAACTGAGTTACCAGTGTGAAACAAGGAATTTTCTCTATATTTAAAATTCGCATTGTAGTGTGAAAGGTCATGAATTGTTTTTTATTCATTTTTTTAAAAATAAGATGAGTCATTATTTACAAATGAGAATAATTTGTTTGTTTTTATAAATATTAAAATAAATTGTTAAGTTTTCAAAGCAACTGTTCAATTACCTTTTTTTTCAATTAGAATTCAATTATATTCAAGAAATTTGCTTGCACATAACCTATTGATTTGCATTCTAAATATTTGCATATTAATTTTATTGAAAAAAAACATATTCTGTGTGTGGTTGCATTCAACTTTGTCTGTTCTAGTTGAGTTGTAGCAGGGTCATTTCAAAAGTTTATATGAAATGAGATTAATTGATGATTAAAGATGGCGCTGTTATCAGATTACAAGAAGAATTTCAACCAAACTTTCTCCCAATTCCTTCATATTAGTTACCTTAACTGGCCTAATCTATGACATTTTTTGACTTGACATATAAAAAGTCCATTTTAAATTCCGGAAATTTTACATGAGGCTCGTTTAATGCAAAAATATGAGTTATAAAAACTTTTCGAACAACCTCTAGAATTTTATGACAGTAACATTCTATATTTAACAGTACATTCTACATCTAAAAAACCTTGAAAATTTAACATTTAGAATAATTTTTTATTGTATAATTGTAATTTAAAACAAAAAAATGCATTTATTTAGCCATAGCGTTTCAGTACGTACATAATACGTATTATCATACATGTTTTAACCCTTTAACTGATTCGAATTTGATCTATCCAAAGGAGTGCGCGCTGGATCATGTCGTATCCACATAGAAAATGACTGTGTAAGAACCTTTACTATGACATTTAAAGTTTATAACCGTCAAATGTGACAGAAATCGAGTAATTTTGCAGTTAAAGGGTTAACATACATTTATCAAACACATTATCACTTCATAAAACTTTTATTCTAATTCGTTTAATATTCGATTGTGGTATTTTTAATTATATTCGCATTGTAAATGTTAAACGAATGCAAAACTTCAAATGATAATTAGAATAGTAATTCAATCGATCACCGCGTTATTTTTTATAAATTTTTATTGTAATCAATAAAATTTAAAAGTAATGTAACCACTGAACTTGGTTATACAACTTTCAATTGTTATCTCTGATCTTTTACATTCAAATTCAAATATTTTTAAATGATTGCGGAAGATTTCTCTGTATTTGGTCAAGTAAAGAAAGATTAAATAATGCATTTCCGTTCTAAATTGTGTTTTTAGATTAGTATTAATTTTTTTTTTCATATTCAAATTCATTGCCTTATACATGTAAATGCAAAAAGTTGTTGAAATAAATGGTTTATCCGGTTTTCGATTCTTCTTCAATACAAAAATTACTTGTGTGTGTGTGTTATATTTATGCAAAATAATTGCATTTTAATTATTCCTTACCTATTTACGATTTTATGAGCATGTTCATTTAAAGAAAGAATTGGCATGCAACTTTTCAAAATAGTTTAACCCCCTTATGATTAACAACTTTTTACTACCTTCCTACTACCTACCAATTCACAATTACACTATTAAATAGATAAAGGAATGCAATTCAAATCATTCTTTTTCTTATTCTTATTATTCAAATGTTGTACAAAAGAATTATTAATATGATAAAAAAGGGTTTTGATATTCATATTAATGTAAAACCATTCTCTTTTATATCATATACAATTTTTTTTTATTTTAATTTGATATACACTGTTTACTCCTTTATTTAATCTCTTTTATATCCATGCAAATATGTGTGTATGCATTTATTGTAGTTTTTATGTTTTGTTTGTAAAAAAAAAATTATCAAGGACAAACCAATTTTCTTGTTCAATTCACACATACAAAGGCAAGTTGCATGCATCGAAATGTGTGCAAAAAAAATTTAGCTTTATGCATTTAATAATGAAAACGATTCGTTTATGTTCGTATTAACGAATAAAATACTTTGAACTTGTAATTTTTTTTTATTGTTTAATTTGAGGATGAGGAAAATTTTTGTATTAACATCATTTTAAAGTGTAACGGTGTTAAAAGGGGTGAAATTATGCATATTTCTACGATAACATGGAAATTTAACTGTAATAATTTCAATGCAAATTAAAATTTTAAAAAATTTCCGTTAATGAACACTTGAGTTATTCAAATTCATATTAGTGTAAAATTGCAATAAATTCCCACATTTAATTTCGTACAATGCGTATCTCGATAACAGTTGTTATAATATCAATTGGAATACTTGTGTAGGTGTTTTTAAAACAATAAATCATAAATAATTAATAAATTTATTGTTTCATCTCATACGTCACATTCACACACATGCACTTGCTTGATCAGTTACTCCCTGAAATCAGGTACCCGTATGACAAAGAAAATTGGAAAAACGCAATGTTTTGATGAATCATAAAAATATTAGAATTATACTATAATTTGTATATAAATTTTATATAATTATAGAAATTTTTTTTTGGCTATATATAAATTATAGTAAAATTATAGACTCACTGAGATGCTGTTTTTATATATAAAATATACAATAAATATCAAACTTCGGATTTTCTTGTCATTGTATGAAAAAAAATCAGATTAATGTATAATTAATATATAATTTATATATATAAATTATATAAAAAACTTTCTAGCTTTGGTCAGAAAAAGTTGAGAATGATTAAATTTTTAATTCTAAAAATTGAAAATGAGTTAAATTTTGAACGGTATGAGGCGCTTAAGCTTGGAAAAACGAAAAAAAAACAGCAAATATATTTCAGCTGGTAGAAAAGTTTAAATCAGTTGATTATAAAATCTCTAACCGGTTTTAACCTTAATTTTTTTTAGTTAATAATATTTTGGGATCAAAAAAAAAATTGATTAGGATTCTGAGTAATCTTCACAAAACTCAATAATAATTCATCGGCTCGAGGTCGGATTTTTTTGTTAGATAGTGGAGCTCATCAGGATACACTTAAACACATAAAATTTGACAACTGACTCAAGAGCCTTTAGAACTGAACCTGAAAACCCACTTACACTAAAGTACAAACTCGGCGGACCCATCATATACACACACACACACGAAAAACCTAACAGTCCCGCTAAGCCCAGTAGAAAAACGGCAGACCCACGCAACCTAGCAGATGACTAGCAGAGACACGACAGACCCACAGAGCCCAGTAGACCACAGACCCATCGAACTTATCAGAACAACGACAGACTCAGTAGACGACAACATTAAGTTTTATTTAGGCACCACCGAAAAAAAATTGCTCTCTTCGATAAACTGTGTCGAAATTTTTAAGAAGCCGTTCGCGAATAAACGGTACAA